>LDKF01000226.1:59225-102673 GCA_001026735.1 Rotylenchulus reniformis | reverse complement strand
GGGCTGGTTTCTCCATTGTGTGTCCGAATTCGGGTCTCATGACGTTTTTGGTCCAACTGATGTTTCACATACACCACTTTGAGCCCGGCGCGTTTGTTAAGATCGGCAAGTCGAAGAAGCTCGGTGGATTTTCCAGCAAACATTGGGCCGAGAATCAGATGGATAGACATTTTACTAAATAACTGAAAATGAGGATGACCTGATTTCAACATTGCCTTCCATCTGGGCAATGATGACTCATGTACCATTCTACTTTTTTGGTTTTCTCCTGTTCCAGAATTCCAGCACCTAAATTCGTGCCTCTGGTGGTTCAGTGGTGCAACACCTTGATATTACACCGTTATTGTTATTTAAATGATATTAAAAACCCGGGAGTGGGGGTTCTATACCCGCTATGGCAAGCTGAATTTCTCATATGTGTACAACAGTCATATGAGAATTCTTCATGTCATATCGGGTATTGGTGCCCAGTGCTCCTGCAGGGGCCATTTTTTGATGAATTCAGCCATGGGAATGAATCATCAATTCTCGGTCGGGGATGAATCATAATTTTGGCCAATAGGTTTTGGCTTACCTCTGCGTCTCTGGGAAGGGTTTCGGGGAGAGGGGGTAATCGATACAAAAATGATTTCCCTCTCTCCCGATCAGCCCAATAGGTTTGGGCCAAAATCAATCAATAAAATATGTGTTCATATAATGTAGTGCGGTGCGCATATCCAATGGCTAGAGATCAACAATTGATTGCGTGGCCACGGACGTGTATCTTCTAGATTTTTATTCAATACATCAGAATATCTTTATAACCGATTTTGAATTTTCAGCCGATTCTGAATATGGTAACTAAACTTTTGCCAAACATAGCACTTTTTGATATAAACGACACCATAAAAATATAAAGAATTAGCCTGGACTCTACAACGCCTTCTGAAAGTTTCAAAACGTATTGTTCATCCGAATATGGTCAACAAATTATCCAAATATCAAAACATCGACTAAAAATACGGATGATATTTTGACCATGGTCAGATGAGCAATATTTTTAGTTAATTTACGGCGAAGACAGCGAGAAACACGTAAAGCCCTAGAGGGGATCAAAACATGGCACAACGCCTATTAACTTGGTTTTGTTTTTATATTGTGGGGAAATTGCAAAAAATTCCACGATTTATATTAACAGTGAGGCATTTTTTGTTGTTACAAACGTCGGAAAAGTGTTAAATGGATGCAGCTATCATAATCACATGTTGAATTAAAGTTGTAGAAGTGAACATAGTTTTCTTTATATACACCGCGGTAACCTGCATCAGATCCATCAGTTTGGCACAATAACCCTGACAAAAATAACTTTCAATTATATTAATCGAAGCGTGTCCGGTCATTTACGCGCCAGACATTTGCGCGCGCCATTCGTTATAACTCCGGTTAATCGCAACCTAAAGAAATGATTTTGATGTCAAAAAATAGAGCAAAAAATTAGCTACAAAATAAGTCTAAGCTCATACGAAATGGTCCTTCTTGAAAAATATTATGGCCAAAATAGCTGGTTTTGGCCAAATTCACAGCATTTTGGCCATAACCTCTTTTCAAAATGGACAAATCTAAATGAGCTTAGACTTATTTTGTAGTTAATTTTTTGCTCTATTTTTTGACATTAAAATCATTTCTCTAGGTTGCTATTAACCGGAGTTATAATGAAGGCGCGCAAATGACAGGGCTCCAATCGAAGCAGCTTATTTATTTATTATGGTATTATAATATATAGAAAAAAAGAACAAAACAACTCATTGTGTTTTTAATAATAATTACTGTCAGATCTCATTTAAAATTTAATTGTTACATTTTCTCATTTTAAATTTCTTTGAAGCTGCAATTTTAAAATTTCTTGCAGGTTTCTTTATTAAAAAGTTAAATTCGAATAAAAAATAAAAAAAAACTATTAAAAAAACCATTGGTCAAAATATTGGAGATGTTGGAGACAGCCAGAAATACGCAAATGATCATCAGAAGAGTCATATTGTGTAAGTATTATATATCGTCACTTATTTAATTTAAATTAGCCTTAAGGGATGGTTCGAGGGTCTTCTCGAAATTTTTAAAATTTTAGACGTAAAAAATCTAACAAGATTTTTCTGGAAAATAACCCCATATCCATATTGGATTTATTCTTTCCAGTTATATCCCTATATTCTACTGGATATTTTATTTGGAAAATTCTGCCATATGTAATTTTTTGTCTAAAAAGGTTAAAGGTTCGATATGATCGAAATCGAATCAGCACCCCCAAAACACCTTCGAAATTATTTCAGTGTAATTTTTTCGATAAAGCGACCCTCACAGTTGACCTAGACTAAATAAATACATCTTAGCGAAAAAAATATTCTCAAATTCACAAAAATTCAAACTTATACCTACAAAATAAGATATAGCTCAAAGATGAAAATCTTTTAAAAGCCATGCCTTATTTTAGAAGAAAACGGTGTTTGAAAAATTCATATTATGATGATTGATGAATTAACATTTTTTGGTTTTTATTATCAAATGCATTAATTTTTGGAAAGGTAATATTTTTTTTTAAAAATAGAAGATCTTTTTTACTTGAATGAATCTGGATTAATCAATCAATTGAACATTCAAATCTTAGGTTAAAAGTTAAAATACAAATAGTTGTTATACACATAAAATTAATTTTTGATTTTTTAAACTTGTAATATATTTAAAAATTGAAAACTCTATTTTTATGAATTTTTAAATTCAAAAAAAAAATCGGGCATAAAATTCAGCATATGTCAGCTCTTTGCTTTTTATCTTCTACTGATCTAGCATGATAGATCCACCATTTACTGACTACTAAAATACGTTTTTTACACGATTCTGCTGAAATTTCGGGAATAAATATCAAACTTTTCTATGAATATAAACTGGTGTGAGAGAGTAAATAAATTTTGGTTTGTCCTTGATTAATGAAATTCATCTACAGACTAAATCGACATGAATCATCACTTTTACAAGGATAGCGATGAAAAGGGACGTTTCATGATGATGGAAATTTGTTTTAATACATCTAACTGTATGGTTCATAATAAAAAAGGCGTATATTCTAATAAATCTTAAAAAAATAAGCTCAAAAAATCAATATTTAATTGAAATTAGAGATTCGAATGTCGAAAAGTGGGATTCATTAATTCGAGTCTGAAAAAAATATTGTAAATTATTAATGTAATAAAATTTATTGAATAAATTCACATATTGAATTATAATTTATTGAAAATATCAATTTATTAATTAGATATCATTTTATTAATAAAATAATAATTTTTTATCATGTTTTTTCCCTATCCTTTTCGAGTAAAAATTTTATGTTGGAAAATTAAGATCTAAATTATTTCACTGTATACCATCAAAAAATCATATTCTATAATTAATATTAATATTATTGTTTCCTATTCCACTTTTTACGTTTTGACATTCAAATTCCTTTTTGATGATCCATTTTGCTTTTCGGGGGAAGGCAAGCAAAATGTGGAAGACAATGATTATTCACCCTCCTCGTTAGCCCTTCATTTTGCTCATCAACTTTCATTAGGCCTCAAAATTTATTTTTGGATACCTAGAAAATAAATATTTAAAGGGTTACAATAATATAATTCCAATGAAAAGTAAATGAAAATTTATTCTAAATTTCTATTAATTAATTTTGAATATATTTTATAAATTTGAACATTGAAAAAAAATTGAAAATAAATTCTGCTCTTTAATATCGTTTTTAATCCAAAAAATTTTATAAAATAAAATCTTAACTTTGTTAAATATTTTTATTATTTCATCCCAGTATTATTATAATCTTTGTTCGATAATTGAGCATCAATTAAACCCTATAATTCAATTTAAGCAAAAAATTGCAGCTATAATGAACAAAATTCATTTTTATGTCTTCTTCATTTTTCTTCTTTTATTTCCACAACAAACTCAAAATTGTACGCCGACTCAAGTTGAGGTATTTTTTCAATATTTTATTTTTAATATTTTTTCCTTTTTTAATCGCGCTAGCTAATAGCTATTTGCCTAATAAAATTAAAACGAGTAATCTAACTTTTAGAGCTTACTGTGTATACTTCCTTTTTTATTTCCTCGAAAATGCAAAATTTTAATTGATTAAATTTATGGGAATGACGTTTAAGTTAAAATTTTCTTATTGCCTATATACATAAGAATAATTTCAAAAAATAAATTTCTTGACAATTCCGAGCATTATATGCTTTTTAAAGTTTCGACCTCTGCTTATCTTCTTGGTAAATAACTTACAAGTCAGCATGAACCGAATATTTTCGCCATTTAATGATATAAAAGATTATTATACAAACAAAATTAATCAATTTTTTCAAGCCTGAATCTGAGCTATGCATTTTCTTGAAAATTTTCTAATGAGATTTTCTAATGATTTTTGATTTTTTACTCAACCTTAACTTTTCTTCTAATCTTTTAAGTCTTTTTAGAGTTCATAATCCTTTTTGCCATTTTTAGTGCCAACACGATGTGAGTTCGGTAGTGGAAGATGGTGCCCAGAGTTTGCTCACGAAAAATTTGCTCACTTTTATGCGCAACACCATAGCGGAACGACGCGAAGGATGCCGAAAAGCTCATGCATTTGGGCCGATGGCGAATCTTATGGCCTACTATCAAGTGCTAGAGCAAGAATTTTCAAATTTATATTAAGTCCAGTCCATTCAAACTAAATAAAATCGATCTTATTTTTCGTTTTTTTTATTGAGTTTTCATTTAATAAGGGTTAAAAAACGAATCGAAACAACTAACCCTTTTATGCAAAAAATTGTTAGATTAGGTTTTGTGTTTTAGGTAGTGTTCAATTTGATGAAAAAAGGCAATATAAAAATAGTGAATTTATTCTTTGTTCCTTTTTAGTGCAAACAATTCGAAAAGCAAGGCATAAAAGGACTGAACAACCTGCTGGCAGACACGTACAAAGATCGGCTTTGGCGATGCGAGAAGCAAGGCTGGATTCCCAGCGAAATGGTCCAACGCTACCATGAGGAGTTGCAGACTGATCTGCTTTCGCCGGAGAAGCAAAGCAAACCGAAACCAACCCCAAGGTGTTGATCGGTTCTAGAACATTGAAAGGGTGTAGTCATTATTAAAAAGTGCCAAAATGGCCAATCAGCCCGAAATTTTTTAAAACTTGTTGTCTACCTTTAAACTATTTAATTCACATTTGTTTTTTTTAAATGAAATTTTTAATATTTCGATCCAAAGTTTGATTTTAGCAATGCTCTCACGGAAGCCACAACCCCAGCTTATGATTGTCCGCCGCAGATCAACAACCAGACATGGATGGTAGGAACGAAATTTACATTAATTTTGGTTCAAAAATTACAATATAAATTTGCAAAATTTTAGAATTTAAACGGTTGGTCATTTGTGACCAACATAGTCAAAACATTTTTAATCCAAGACAATGAAACTTTTTTTGAAGGAATTGTTGAGCTGATTTTTTTTTTCAAAATTAATTTAACAAAAATTTAATATTGAAAGAATATATTTTTTTTGTGAAAATTTTTTTGTGAATCCAAAAAATATTCAACAAAAAGAATATGTAAAAATAAAAATCTTTTATAGTTTCAGTAAAAAGTCTTATAGGAAATGATTTTTTTAAAGGATAGACCAAAAAAACTGTAAATTAGAAAATCCCTTATGCTTTGATGGAAGATAACCAATCTCAATTGCAACTTATTTTTATAAATTTTTTTATTCTATTTTCTACGTTAAATTTATTTTTAAGGTTATCTTTAAATAATATGAGAAGGTTTACGATTAACTTAATTATTGGATTTAGTGGCTGGCGCTCGCTTTTTTCTGTTCAACTTGTGCACTAACAGTCATGTTGGTGCTTCTATGTTGGAAGCAAAAGGAGGGAATCCACGGCAATCACTCGGTTACTAAATGCTAATTGGAATAAAATCAAATAATAATCGCAATTTTTATTTTTTTAATCATTTATTTTTTTGTGAAAAGAGTTATTTAACAATTAAATTGGAAAGATTTTAAAAATAGCATTATTATAAAAAATATTTTTAATATTTTATATCAAGAGTAGTTACTAGACTAACAAGGAAACATTTTCTACTGTAAACAGGAATTCGCATATTCTGACATCACCATCGTGTAGAGCATGGTCGATAATAATAAGGAAGTGATATCCTTTTTGCCACAAGCCCCTGGTTAAATTTTTAATGAAATTTTAAAATATTTTTCTCACGTGCTTTAAGCACGGGTGCTAAAAATGTCCTTAGGTCAACAAAAAAAATAAAAGATCGATCAATTAAATCTAAATAAAGAAAAAAATTCAGAAAAATATTTCCAATTTATTAGTCTTTTTGGTTTTAAAAATTCCTTTGAAATTTTTAATTTTTTATAAATTATGTTTGTTAAAAAATTCCTAAAATCTTAAAGAAATTCAAAAAATTAAAAAGCTGAAAAATCAGAAATAATTTTCTACACATTTGCCTTTATTGTTTTAATCTAGAAAACTTTTTTAAATATTCGTTTACCAAATGGTTTTTTTCTGACCCGTGCTTCACCCACGACCCGTGCTTAAAGCACGTAGAAAAAATATTTTAAAAATTCATTAAAAATTAACCAGGGTTTGTCGCAAAAAAAGGATGTCACTTCCTTTTTATTATCGACCATTTTTTACACGGTGGTGATGTCAGAATATGCGACTTCCTGTTTACAGTAGAAAATGTTTCCTTGTAAGATGCAAAAAAAATATTTTCAAACCCAATTAGTCAAATTTTGTTGATTAAAAAATGCGCAAATATCAATTATTTTTATCATCAGGTTCATCCGAAATCTCCATGTGATCCTCTCGAGCAGCAACATCAAAACGTACAAAAGGGCCGGAATGGTGGTTTCGGAGCAGACCAGAATGGACGTTATGGAGTTGATCAAAATGGTCATTCCGGAGCTGCTCAGATTTGTTGTTCGGCTGCTGGAGCTGGTCGGAATGGTCGCTTGGTCGAACCCCTGTCTTGCTCTCGAGGAACTTTCGTGGAGATCCCAGTGAACCGAATCGGATGAAAGTAAATCATAAATAGGGCTCAACATTTTAGGGAATTCCCTATTTTTTAAAATACAGGGAATGTAGGGAAACGCTCAGAAACGCGTTTTTAGACATATTTAAACGTATTTTGATGGACATTTTTTTCCCTATTTTCCCTATTTCTGTAAGCGCTGCCTATTTTCTCCCTATTTGGGCCATTTTTTGCTCCCTAATAGGTCCCTATTTTGGCTTAGTGGAATTCCCTAAAATGTTGAGCCCTAATCATAAAACAAAAAGTACAGTATACTAAAACAATACAATAATACAAGATGTATTCAATTCTTGCTAAACATAATTAAAAATTATTAGCCAATTCAGCCAAATTATTTTAAAATTTAATCACTATTTTTTAAAGCATAAACGCATTTTTCTGGCAGATGAACTGTGAAAAATCGATGTGAGTATGACGAAATTTTAATTTATTTATTATGCACTATTTTGATTCGATCAATTTTTTTTTTCAAGACCAGATCGTGGAAACCGATTAATAAATAATAATATTTGGATTATTATTTGGATTTATTTTTTTATATTTTTGGATTGCACCATATAATATTAATTTTATTTACAATAATTGGTTCTGGTTAGATCTTGGGAATTTCTCTCTCGCCTTTATGACATCCATCTAAATTTGATCATCTTTTATTTTTCTTTACTACATCATGTATGTATTTATTACTTACCTTGCTATTTATATTTAATTTAATTTTTTTTGTTAACAAATTTACAACAATATACATATTTGTCCAAGACTTTCTTATGGTAAAATTTATTTATTCGCTTAACGTAATTTATCAGTCAAATTTTTTTGTAAAAAGGACTATCATCCATGGATAAGAAATTTTTTTCTTCGAATACTTATTTGTTAATTTGATGCCAAGAAATTTTTATTTTTTATTTAATCCGCAATAAAATACCAATAAAAGGGTTGGTGCCCCTTATGTATATTGTTCGTCAGATGACACATTTAGGTGAAAAGAACGTCAGTTTCGGATTCAGCGTCAAAAGTCATCCCAGGAAGCCCGCAAAATTGATAAATAGGTATTTAGAAAAAAAACCCGATCAAAAACCCGATAAAAAAACCCGACCAAGAAGGACCTGTGATATGTTTCTATATCATTAAATGGTCGGAGCCTAAAAAGTTTCNCAGCATTATTGCATTGGACTAGTTTGTTTGCATATAAATGTAGAAGTTATGATTAAATTTTTTTGGCAAGGATTAAAATTGTTCTATTTATTTTTAAAACAATTTTAAAAAATACCAAATGGCCTAATTAAACAAAAGATTTTAATCCTTTTTTAGAGAAATGTGATTTTTTGCTTAATTTTTTTTATTTTTCTATATTGAAAGGTGCCTATTAATGATCTATATCAAGATGTAAGGGGCCCTTGCATCTTGAAGGGCATAGAAAATAACTGATGTGAAGGAATCTTCGGTTTAATTCTCAATTAGAGGTAGTTAGTTAATCCTACTCTTAGGTAGTTAGTTTAGTAGTAGTTAATCCTACTATTTTTATTTACACTAACGGCTGAGGCAATGAGAATCGGAGCCCTAAAAAGAGTCACGACCTATCTGATGGTGACATCTTGTTCTTGGCATTCCATGGACGATAGACTTATTCTATTAAGATTTATACTGAATTTTGTCGTCAAAAGTGCCTTTTTTTATAAATTTTTACTTGTATGCTCATTGAGAGATTTCTCCAAAAGCAAATTTTTGGAAATTTTTTGGCTTTAGATTCATTCCATAAAATTTGATCTAAATTTAAAAAAATATTAAATTAATTTAAACATATATAAAAGTTATTTATTATTAATAAGCAAATTTTTATAGTATTGGGATTTTTATTTACACTAACGGCTGAGGCAATGAGAATCGGAGCCCTAAAAAGAGTCACGACCTATCTGATGGTGACATCTTGAAGGGCATAGAAAATAACTGATGTGAAGGAATCTTCGGTTTAATTCTCAATTAGAGGTAGTTAGTTAATCCTACTCTGGATTCCAATGGTATGGAATAAATCTTGGGATTACTGTCCTTAATGGAAAATATTACCCATAAACAAAAATGGAAAGTGCGGGGGATGAAAACAGTGGCCAAACCCAAATTGCCAAAAAATGGCTGGCTTACGATGTTTCGCACCTTCCATTTTGGTGAAACCAAATTGCCAAAAAAATAAAATAAATAAATAAAATAAAATAAATAATTTAAAATAAATTATGTAATAAATTTATAATTTATGATAAAATAAATTTAGCGAGTTACTCATATTTACTTTGCCCTTAATTTTATAGATGAAATTAGCATGACAAATTGTGTACACTATTAATTTAATGCCCTTATATCTAACTCAAATATATATTATCTAGTGACACCGCAGTGATCACACTAAAAAAGGAACAATGCAATTGTCATGTGGTGAACTATGGGACTAAGATGCCTCAAAAATGTGAAGCATACAAGATACTTTAAATGATGATCAGAAGTTTAAAAAAATGAGAAAAAAATGAGATTTGTTGATCCACTTCAACCTTCACAACTTTTGTTAGAAATTTTTCCGGCATATAAACAACAGAAAATCTGTGGGATAATTTGTTAAAATGAGTTATTTAAAAAATAAATCAAATAAATCAAATCTCAAAAATATAAAATTTTTGAAACCATTTATAGACACACAATTCCTCTAATTATAAATTCACTTTTTCAATAGGATTAAACTAATATAATAAAGAAGAGATTTTGGCCGAAATTTTAGAGAAATCTAAGGATATCATCAGTCAGAATTATTTCTAATTAGTCTTCTAGAAAAGGAACACCTGAGATGTATTTTATTGAGTGCCAAAAATTTGTGCAATCGGATAATTGAGCACCGAAAAATGAAGTTTTTCGGAGTTTTTAAATTTCGATTTTGTCACACTGGCACCGGCGACACTTGTACTTTTGAAAGGGTACGCTTTTGAAAATTTAAATGCGATGAGAGCGTCGATTAAAAAGTGGAGGCGCTGAGGCCTCGATTTAAAGAAAACAAAAAGAACTGGTAATCGTAGGTGTTTAAGCTTTTTTATTTTGTAAATTTATTTTCTTGCAATTTTTTAATTTTATATTTCACTATTTTTACTAGCATATATGTCAAAAATAAATAACAATAAAAATAACATCTACTATAAAAAAAAAATAAACTATAATATTTGGAACCTTTCAAAACATAATACTGCATATTTTGATTACCATCCAACCACCCATTAAGGACAGTAATCCCAAGATTTATTCCATACCATTGGAATCCAGAGTAGGATTAACTAACTACCTCTAATTGAGAATTAAACCGAAGATTCCTTCACATCAGTTATTTTCTATGCCCTTCAAGATGCAAGGGCCCCTTACATCTTGATATAGATCATTAATAGGCACCTTTCAATATAGAAAAATAAAAAAAATTAAGCAAAAAATCACATTTCTCTAAAAAAGGATTAAAATCTTTTGTTTAATTAGGCCATTTGGTATTTTTTAAAATTGTTTTAAAAATAAATAGAACAATTTTAATCCTTGCCAAAAAAATTTAATCATAACTTCTACATTTATATGCAAACAAACTAGTCCAATGCAATAATGCTGCATTGTAGTTAAACTGCCAAATCTGCAGAATTTTTGAAGAGAAGTTAAATTGGAATTGTTTTTAATCTTTTTTATTGGTATCTAATAATTGAAAAGATGGGTACAAATTTGACAAAATGTTGGGCAATTTGTTCATAACAGGTGCTCCGTTGGGTTAGTGGTAAAGCGTCTGTCTAGTAAACAGAAGATCGCTGGTTCGATTCCAGCACGGAGTAGCTTTATTTTTTACATTAAGTTAATAATTTAATTTTTGAAACTTTTTAGGCTCCGACCATTTAATGATATAGAAACATATCACAGGTCCTTCTTGGTCGGGTTTTTTTATCGGGTTTTTGATCGGGTTTTTTTTTCTAAATACCTATTTATCAATTTTGCGGGCTTCCTGGGATGACTTTTGACGCTGAATCCGAAACTGACGTTCTTTTCACCTAAATGTGTCATCTGACGAACAATATACATAAGGGGCACCAACCCTTTTATTGGTATTTTATTGCGGATTAAATAAAAAATAAAAATTTCTTGGCATCAAATTAACAAATAAGTATTCGAAGAAAAAAATTTCTTATCCATGGATGATAGTCCGTTTTACAAAAAATATGACTGATAAATTACGTCAAGCAAATAAATAAATTGTACCATAAGAAAGTCTTGGACAAATATGTATATTGTTGTAAATTTTGTTAACAAAAAAAAATTAAATTAAATTTAAATATAAATAGCAAGGTAAGTAATAAATACATGCATGATGTAGTAAAGAAAAATAAAAGATGATCAAATTTAGATGGATGTCATAATGGTGAGAGGGAAATCCCGAAGATCTAACCAGAACCAATTATTGTAAATAAAACTAATATTAAATAGTGCAATCCAAAAATATAAAAAAAATAAATCAAATAATCCAAATATTATTATTTATTGCGGCATAAATCTCAATCCTTTAAGCATTGAAGCGAGTGTTCGACAAGCTATGGTCACTGTAACACAGACGGATGTTCAGAGCTTGAAAGTCAATCTGTTGACTCCCGGGAAGGCGGGGAACCAACTTTGGGTTTCTGCAAAAAAATATGATTGAGAAATTAGAGAAATCGAACAATAAAACATCAATTATCAAAATTTTGAAAAATTGGTTAAGGATTTTTTGAAGATTTTTGGATAATTTTATCAGTGTTAATAAATAAAGAATCAAGCTTTTTTTTGAAAATTTTTCTTTGTCAAACTCATAAAATTCGAAGAAAAAATCCGTTCGAAACATCGTTAAAATTAATATCCTTATTTAAAATTTCATTTAAAAATCGAATATTGCATAACTTCATTGAAAAAGCTAAACATCCAGAATTATTTATTATAGCGTTGGTTATCTGTACCAGAAAAAGATAAAAAGAATAGAACTCTTAAAAACATTTAGACATGAGCAGCTAAAAAAATTCACAAAATCAATTTTTCTAATGAATGTAAATCGAAAAAATGCGGCTAAGTTTTCATGTGCTTTAGCCAATTATTTTTTTGCAAAAAAACAGCTCTAATTAATGTAGCTTTAATCTTAATTTATTAAAAATCTGATCAACTAGCATATTCTTGTTCTAATCAGCCTGGAAAGGCAATTTGTTTCTCATTGCGAATTTTTTAGGACTCAATTTTTTCTTAGAAATTATTTTTTGAAACCAACTCTATTCCATCATGATAAGACTATATGTTCGCTATAATTTTGCGCAGAATATTTCTGAGTATCAATTTTTCGGCAATGGTTGCTTAATGCGGTCCCGAAAATTAAAATTATTTTTCCATCGGAAACATGCATGCTGGGGGGCTTTTTGGGGCGCTGAACACGAATCTGAACTCATGTCAGTTTTGTCATATATTACAATTGTTAGATTTGTTTAAGAGACTCCTTAGCAAGATTACAAAGATTTTTCAAAAAGCTTATTAAATCTAATTTGTCTAATAATTTGAGTTGCAAAAACCATTAAATAAATGGATAATATCAAGATTAGACAAAATCGATCTATTGTTACCAAGATTATCATCAGTCATCCTTATCAAGGCATTTTCAGAAGAAAATAAATTCGGAATAAGTGTAAAAAGGTCTATTATTATTCGTTTTGAACGCTAAAAACATGGAATTTAATCAATTTAAAACATCTTTGTAACCTTGGTAAGGGATGTCTTAAACATGTCTAACAATGTAATATATGACAACACGGAATTCAGATTCGTGTTCAGCGCCCCAGAAAACCTCCAGCAGAATGCATGTTTCCGAAGGAAAAATAAATTTTAATTTTCGGGACTGCAATAAGCAACGATTGCCAATTTTTCTCTGTTGGCCAGGCCTTTTGTCCTTGACAGCCTCAATAGGTACTCACCCAGTCAGTAAATATGTATGGTTGGGTTCTTTTATGTTACTACCGAATACAGTAGTTTTGGGCCTATTACCGTGGTGGGTCGTTTCCTAAAAATCGGCAATTATTGATTTTTCCTCTCAGCAGAGGGCGTTTCCTAAAAATCGGCAAAAATGAGCGTTTCCTAAAAATCGGCAAATTCATATTTTTTTATTGTAAAATCGGATAATATTAAATGACTAATTATATATTGTTAAAAAAATAATAATAATAATTTAAAAAATAATATAAATATTTTGAAAGGTCATGTTCCCAGGAAGAATTGATCGTTGTTTGAACCGAATCTAAATTTTTTTGATTCCATGGCAATTCCACACCACGGAAATTGATTCCAAAGCACCAAATTCAATGAAAATATTCCCGAAGAAATTTTTTAATCTCCGAAAATATCGCACTTATAGACCAAAAAATGGCTTAATAAGTGTCGAAATTATCTTTTTAGATGGATCTATTGACTCATAAAATTAAAAAATTTTGGTCTTTATTTGTTTTTAATTTTATTTTATCTATGCTATTTTGTGTATTTAGTCATTTTTTCGAATTTTATTTTTAGTCATTTTGTAGTAACTTCTTTCACAATAAAAAAAATAAAATTTTGCCGATTTTTAGGAAACGCCCATTTTTGCCGATTTTTAGGAAACGCCCATTTTTGCCGATTTTTAGGAAACGCCCATTTTTGCCGATTTTTAGGAAACGCCCGTTTTTGCCGATTTTTAGGAAATGACATAGCACACCTATTACAGTAGCTAGCGACCTAGAACGGTTACCGTTTCAACTCCATGTAATTGTTGTGCCCACGCTTGGCCAGTTCGCCTGCCTGACGCACTGGGGTTGGCAAAGCTGTGGCCAGGGATACAATCTGCCAGTTGCTGCACATCGCAAGAAGAAATCTTAATGATCAATTTTGTCTTCACATTTTAAACCATTTATCGATCAATTAATAATATCGAAAATTGTTGTTAAACACACAAAACAAAAAACGAACCCTTGCAGCTTTTGTTATTCGCCTTAATTTGATTGACAGGAAATAGATATTGCGGAATCTTGGAAGTGCCCTAAAAATAGAAGAAGTAAATAATTAAGGCGCGCAGAAATTTGCGGATGAAACCTGGGGATTTTCCAGAAACTTTTATTATGCAAATCCAACTATAACAGAAAATTCAAAAGGCAAATGTATTCCAAAAATATTTTTGGTTTTTTGGCTTTTTTAATTTTTCGAATTTTCTTGAAATTTTTGAAAATTTCGAGAAAACTCGATTTTTCTATAATTTCAAATCCAACAAACAAGAAAGGCTATAAATCAGCTAAGAGGTCTGAATTAAATTTATAAGGCAATTGCTCTCTACTGGCGAAGATTTCATCTCCGTAAGTTCCCAAAACACGTATAACTAAATTATTCCAAGTCGAAGGGACAAAATAGCTAGCTCCTATCAAAGTTTACAAAAAATAGCGTATATTTTTTATGAACTTATATGTAAAGGTATTAGTTTAATATAAAGTATCTTAGAAGTGCACCAAATAATTGGAAAACTGATTAAATTAATTTCATATTTCAGTCCCTCTAACTACATAAATTGATAAAATAAATTTAGCGAGTTACTCATATTTACTTTGCCCTTAATTTTATAGATGAAATTAGCATGACAAATTGTGTACACTATTAATTTAATGCCCTTATATCTAACTCAAATATATATTATCTAGTGATGAAATTATCGCATACTCACTTCTGAAAAGTTTCCATAAAAATTTTTCTTTTTGAGATTTGTTTAATTGTATAGCTTTGGCAAAATAAAAAATTAAAAATATTCAAAATTTTGCTTGCTTCAGCAAACAAAGCCATAATGGTGCTATGTCTTTAAAAATTGAAATCCTAAGAAAATAGTTTCGGAATTTAATTTAGGATTTTGATATTTTTTGCACAATCCTAAAAGCCATGATTTTTAAGCATTTATTTGACGACCATTCTCTCGATGTTCAATGATACAGATGATATCTGTGAGTTTATGAGAGAAACCGGAGTCGCTACCATACGAGCCATAAAGATGGAACAATTGCGTCAAGCATGGGAAATCAATGCCACATGGGCGGAACGCATCCTGATTAACCCGGTGGTGCGTAAATATCAATTGGCCAAGTGCGATCAAGAGTATCAGTCATTACAGGTATCGGACAGAGGTCAAGAGCGTTTTCTCAGATATTTAATTATTTATTTTTCCGCATGAATGATTATGGTTTGGTTTAATAAGCTATATTAATAACATGAATGGATTTATTTTTCGGATATTTAAATTTGTAAATTTTATTTAAAATTAGAAGAGTCCAGTTTCGCAAGAGTTGGCCAGTCGGGTTTTCCGATGCCATCTGATGTTTTTTCCGTTTTTTATGAGGAGCAATCTCATGTTTTTCCTTTTTTTGTGAGGACCATCTGATGAAAAAATTAAGATAATTAACGTCCATTAATTTTGAAATATTTTAGACAAGACCAGAATACATACATTTCGTATGTATGTATACCAGAATACATAGAATTTTCGATTTTCAAAAAATTTCTATGAGGAAATTTTAACTGCCTTTATATTTACAAATTTTGAGAAAATTTCAAAAATTTTCATTCAAAAAATCGATCGATTTTGTCAAGAAAAATGGTCTAATTTTCGAAAATTTCTCCGGCAGGCCCGCCGACTTCCTTTAATACAATGAAAATTTCGTAAAAAATAAAACTGCTTTAAATAATGGTCTTTTTCTGAAAATCGTTCGAAAACTGTTGGAAAAGATTGTAAAATTCCATTATTTATTTTTTATTGATGAAAAATTTGCCTTTTAAAATGTATCACCTTATTTTTGACCCCAAAATCTTAGATTTTGACCTCGATATACTTGTTTATTAAGAGCCTTGGGAGTTGCAGCCCGGATCTAATTGAAATAATCAAATAATTTGTTTTTATATTGATCTGTTTGGTTGTTTTTCTTCTTAAAAATATTTGCGCAAATATAATTTGAAAAAAAAATCTTAGAGAAATTGAGAAATAATTTCTGTCATTTTCGGTCATTTTTGGTCAGCTGACCGGATGACCTGACCTGACCGGAGGGTCGGTCATTGGTCAGGTCAGTCATTTTTGGATGACCGGAATTTTCGGTCAGGTCAGATCAGGTCATCGGGCAAAAAAACCCGGTCAGGAAAACACTGATCCCATCCTCTAATAAAGAAGAAAATGCGCTTTTCATTTGTTCATTTTCTGCTCATTGTCCTTGTCGTGGCAATGGCCTCCTATGGAGCTGAAGCCCAAGTAAAGATTTGTGGAAATAAAAATAACTAGGCCTGAAACTGAACCATGAAATATATTATAAGTCCCTTCATCGATTAGACCCATCTCCTTTCTGGAGCGAGGTTGATTAAATATTTAAGAACCTTTCCTTTCAGCAGTTTTTAAAGAAATAATTTTCTTTTGAAGTGTATCAGCAAACCGATGCGGCGCGACTTTTGGGCCAGGGCAATGGGCTCATTGTCGTGAGTTTTTTTTTGAAAAATAAATTTCTTACCAAAAATAAAAATAAAAAATGACTAACAAATAAATGAATCGTCTATTTCCAAATATTCATCAATTTTTCATAGTCGTCCCATTTAAACAGCGAATTTCAATTCATTTATTTTTTGCAAAAAATTGAACTTTTCTAACATATTTCATCAAAATGCTTTTTGAAAATCATTATTAATTGTTGTGTATTTGACTTTCAAATACACACAAGTATAATAAAATAAAATAATAATCGAATCAACGATTAAATTCCAAAATATAATAAGAAAAAATTACAATATTTATTTGCAGAATAATATTAATTCTGGGAATATTGGGAACTGAATAACATGAATAAATTGGGAAGGAAAAAGCAAACAAAGCGAGGAGGAAATGTCATGGGATTTAAATGGGAATTTTACGCCAAATGAAATGTCAATTCAAAAGTCCATCCCACATCCAACATTAATATAAGATGAATTATTAAATAAATGATTTTTTGACCCAAAAAGAATTTTCCGAAGAAGAATTTTTTATTTAATAATATTTTTCATTTCTTAATGAATATTTGACCTTTTATTAATTATCTTGTGTGAATGAGAAGTTTTTAATCAATCAAATTTCCTAAATATTTGAAATATCTTTTCCATCCCTCCTATCTCATTAATGAGCTGAACAACTTGGATGATTGAACGTAATGATATCGAGAAGCAATCATATAAACAAGGATCAATATTTTTTCTTAGCGTTCATAATTTGCTTTTTTCTAACATATGATAAATTATTTAAAAAAGAAATTTATAAATCCTAAGTAACTCATACAAAATAAGCAGAAGACGTTACGTCGTCAGATGACGTTACGTCAAGATGTGTATCGGATTCGGCGGCGTCAAAAATTGCTCCAGTGTATTCGTTTGTATTTTTTGTCCAGTGTATTTTTTGTAGTCAGGGGTTCGGGCCCGTAAAGAGAATTTTAATTTTATTAACAAAAATAAATACAAATCGTGAAAATCGACAAAAAACTTAAATTATTTGTATATTACTTCATTTTCTTTAATTAAAATTACATAAATTCTTTTTTATTATTAAATATCTTTTTTTAACTCTTTATGAGGAATGACCATTTCACTCATTTAAAATCTTAAAAGTCACTATAGATGGAATGCAATATGAATTTATTTTATTTTTTAATTAAATATTACGGGGATGATATATACTCCGCTAAAAAGCAAGTGGTTCTAATTTATTTTTTTTTTAATTTTAGAAAAATGTTTTGACTACTAAAATGTTTTCAAAATTTTTTTACTGTTATATGTCTTTTTTGTGATATAAAATAACGCACACTCTTATTTTAACTAAAAAATTACAAAATACTTCCAATTTCTTCCATAGGGATAAGTATATTAAATCTATTATTTTCTGTTGAATAAATTTAAACCGAAAAAAGGAATCAAAAATAGTTCAACAAAATTGTTTTAACAGTGGACTTTTAAATGGTACAGAGCGAATGATCTTTTCGAAGGTTAAACTTTGGCAGAGCGGACGAATGGTATATGTTCCCAGGCATCAAATAAACACAACTGATCAAGCCCGCCGATCACTTTGAACGGCATCCCCATCTTGCATCGTATAGAGCGCATCCAGCAGGAGTGCATGCACCTGTTTCAAGGTCATAGACACATGCTGAAAAATTTGAATTAGGGAAGAAAAAATAAAAAATTGAACATCGTTAACCATCGACGCCGGATTGGGCATAAAAAGACAATGTCAGCAACAGCAGGATGAAGGCGAAGAACAAGCGCAACAGAATTGGCGACATTTTTCAGGAAGTTTTTGGGATGAAACTGAATGTATGAATGAATGAATTGAATTGAATTGCTTATCATTAGCCGGTGCTTTTATAGCGAAATTTTAGAACAAAACGAGGTTGATCGATCGGAAAAATCAATTTAAAAAAGGCTAGGGTACCAAAAATGTCCAAGTGCAACGAGATACTATCTCCTTTTTTGGCATTTTGATTTGGAAAAAAGTGATTTCGGGGATCATCTCCACCAAACGCAAGCCAACTACAACAGAATTGTAAGTTGACCAAAATAGATTCTTTAAGATCACACTTGTTGATCATGTGCAAGTACCAAATTTAATATTTTTTGCCATCATTGTCCTTAGTCTGGCAAGGAGGCCAAAAATTTTTTATAGCCGAAACATTGATGATGGTCCTCAGAAAATAAGGCACTGTTTTTCGGAAATTTTGGAAAAAAACTCCAAAAATGCAAAAATTTATAAAAAAAAATAATGGCATAAAAATCATATTCTACTCCACTGAATTTTTCATTGTGATTTATGGCACGCGGAAGCACGTTTTTCTCACCCAATTTTATCTCCATTTTTGTTCCAAGGGCGAGATTTTTAAAATCTAATCTATGTTTTTATACTCTATTATGTTGCGCATCTTTTGACAATATTTGATTGTAACTTGACCAATTAGTAAAAAATTTATATACAATTTAATGAGGTGCAGGACTTTTGGCGCACCCTGCATATAATAGAATGACAGTCAAGCCTAACGGAATCTATAACTTTTGTTTGGATGGGAGTTGAGGGGTCCGGTTTTCAGCAAAAATAATACTCCATAATGCCCTATCTTTTTGAAAAAAATACCGGCACTCAAATGTTGAGTATTTGAGCGTGATACTGAAAAGTTGAGTGTCGTTCAGTGCGGTGCACTAAATCGATAATGTTGTTATAAATTGCATTCAAAATTGAGTTTTTGATTTTAGTCACAGGTATAAGCATTTGAGTGTGACACTCAAAAGTTGAGTTTGTTTGGTTGAGTCCCAGGTTGTGTGTTTGAGTGTCGCGTTGAAAAGTATGGTATCGTTCAATGCGATGCACTGAAAGGATAATGAAGTTGGAAATTGTACTCATGAATGAGTTTTTAGTAGTCCCGGATTGAGTGTTGAGTGCCGTACTGAAAAATTGTATTTCGTTCAATGATCGATAATGAAATTGGAAATTGTGTTCAAAAAGAGTATTTTGGTTGAATTTAGGATGACTGAAAAGTTGAGTGTCGTTCAGTGTAATGCATATAAATCAATAATGAATTTTTAAAGTGTGCTCAAAAAGGAGGTTAGAGAGACACAGGTGAGGCAAAATTCAAGGCGGACCTCCGGTGGACATTCAGTGGATACTCAGTGGACAGCCACCGGACACTCCATTTTTGGTGTAGAATTAACGCAATAGTATAGGGGTATAACCCGTTTATATTTACATAATAGACAATTTTAATTGAAAGGTATTCACTCCGGTCGAGTGCTGTCCCACCGGTGCATTTTGCTATCACTCAAAAACTATTTTTAATGTTTTGTTTTGTTTCCAATTCCTTTGGTCATTTATTTAAGCTTTTTGAAGATTAATAAATGATTTTGTTTGATTTCGAATATAGCGAATATTCGAATAAAAATTATATCATACTTCCAATTTCTTCCATAGGGAGAAATAAAGTATACTAAATCTATTATTTTTTCTTGAATAAATTTAAACCGAAAAAAGGAATTAAAAATAGTTCAACAAAAGTGTTTTAACAGTGGACTTTTAAATGGTACAGAGCGAATGATCTTTTCGAAGGTTAAACTTTGGCAGAGCGGACGAATGGTATATGTTCCCAGGCATCAAATAAACACAACTGATCAAGCCCCCCGATCACTTTGAACGGCATCCCCATCTTGCATCGTATAGAGCGCATCCAGCAGGAGTGCATGCACCTGTTTCAAGGTCATAGACACATGCTGAAAAATTGCTGATCATAGACACATGCTGAACATCATAGACACATGCTGAAACATAAATATTTAAAAAATAAAAATTACAAGAAAATAAATTTAAAAAATAAAAAAGCTTACAACACCTCCGATTCCCAGGACGTCTCCGTTCCAAGTACTAAGGAGGCCCAGCGTTGCTTAACTTGCCAGATCGGACGGGATGGCGTGTTTTCAACGCGGTATGGTCGTAAGCGATGGGAGAGTGGTTGAAAAGGCATGAAATGGGGATGGAATATTGCTCAAGATGTATTATATTGCAATGGAAAAATATACTTCTGAATAAATACATATAATTTCAAAATATAAAATGATCGCCCAAAACCTCGCCATTGACATCCGGAAAAAAGTTTATAAATAATATCCTTCATGGCTAATCCATTAAGCAATGGAAGTATTAGGGGATAATCACAGGAATCTGTTATCATAATTTGTTTTCACTTTCCAAAAAGGTCAAAGATTTCCGGGCATAGTTTGCACATCTTTGATGTTTTCTTATATTACGAAATCCTGAAATGATTCTTCGCTCTATCCAAAACTTCTTTAACTATTCCCCGGAGTTTCGTAATCCGGAAATGCAAGAAAAACCTTGGTATTTCTTGAATCCGTAACCCGAATCGGAATTCCATGGAGCCTTGATTGACATTCACCAGCTAACCCTCCTTATCTGCACAATTTTCCAAATTGGTCCGATCGCCTGTTATTTTATTTTTTTACCGGGGAAAAAATCACTGGGAATTCACTGCTTAATAATGAACACCAATCTTTCGGAAACCATTTTTGATTTTTCATATGCAATTTTGCCATATTGTCACATTCATTTGTGGATGATCATGGCAATTTTTTACCATACATCTTTTACTTTTGTTGTCTTAAATTCATGATCAAAAAACCAGTTAATTTGTGCATTTGAAAACCCCATTTTTGGCCTTTTTACCTAATTTGAATCATTTTATTTTCTGGTTGAATTTTTTATCGGAAGAAATTCTTTTTTAATTTTTATTTGAATATAATGCTCTTAAGAAATGTATTACAATTTTATCCACCTATTTTGTGTAAATTTTCATCTTTTCAACAAATAATGACTAATAAAAAATTTGATTTTTAGCTCTTTCGATGGCTTGTCTGCTGTTTTCGTTCGTTGTTGTGGGAATTTTGTCGGTGCATGCCGGTACCGCTGATCCGCCTCCTCCGGTGGAACTTGCGCATTTGGATCCCCGCTGTTCAATGATGTCAAGCTTGAAAAGTTCCCTGTTCAAAGAACCGAAAGTTGGCGATATTATGAAGAAAAAGGTGAAATTTTAGAATTTATTTTAGAGAGGCTTGATCATCCTTTCTATTCATCTTTGATCATAGCCCTCTGTTGATTTCTTTATTCCATTCCAACATTTTGGTACTAGCTACATAGGTACTTATAAAAAGAGCCACACTCAAATCATCCCAATATAATAATTAAAAAAGTTATTCGGCAAAATCCATTGAAATGCAACAATAGTTTACCGATATTTTTTATCCTGAACAGATTTTCGGATTTCTTTGAAGAATTTTAATTTATGAAATTCGCTTGTAAAATAATCAGCCAAGCAAAAGTTAAAACTTTTAGACACTCGTATCACCTTAAAGTCTAAATGATTCGTACTTTTCACCTTTTTTCCCTTTTATTTATCTGATATTGTTCATACATTATGATCATTCTGCTGATTAATTACCAATCTTTCTCCATTTTGATCAACTTCTATCCAATCTGATTTGATCCATTTCTACAGATCACTTTCGGCTCCAACCAGACCGATGCCCTCGGATGGACCAAAGTCAGCATGATGGACATAATGGCACACCTGCCACCTTCCGCCACTGTCACTGTTCCGCCCATCGTGTCCGCCTTCAAAATGTTCTTCCAAATGGACAACGAACAAACCATCTGGATGGTGGTCCAAGTGCCCAACTGCCCAGAAAACTTATTGGCCAAAAGTTAGTCAAAAAAAAATTTCGGACATTTTTCTAACCAAAACCATTTTAAATCGTACAATGGATTTGATGTTCTGATTCCTTCTGACCCTAATGGTCCAATTCTTTAATCTCTTAAGAATTATTATAGCCAATATAGCTTTTTGAGTACCAATTTATGCATCCACATTTTGCGAAATACCTGATAAGCTTTCCTTCTGATAAATGCTTTTCATTTAATTTTTGGTATTTAAAAAAAATTACCTACTATATATTTGTTAATTATTCAACCAATCTCAAAAATGTTTTTAGTTCTTTTTCCAAAAATTCAATTTTGATTACAGGAGAAATACAAACAATCGAGCTATCTCCAGCTAAAAAAAGTTGGGGTTTAAATTAAACCAGGTTTGGCGCGGGGACCCCTCACTTTTGATGGTCTTTGAAAAATAAACAGACCCCTTTAATTGAACGTTCCTCTTATAAGTTAGAAGTGGTCTCCTGGAACGAGATAGAATGGATGGACCTTGTCAATTATTAGAGAAAATATGACATTCATGATTAATGGAATATATTGTACAATGTGTTGTGCCTTTATTTTGGGAAGAAAACACAAAATAGCAGTCTTGCATTAAAATTATTTGATTTGGAGTAAGAGTTTAAAACATGTAAATGCTTGAGGTATATGTATAGTATGCATGTTTGTAATTTTTAATGCATATTTTTCAATTTTAGCGCCTAGTGTCAATTAGGTATATTGGCATAGAATTCCGATCCCTAATACCTACATAAATGAATGAATAAACTAATGATTGTGATCATTTTAATCGGTCGTCCACTAACTTCCGATTTGTTCAGCTTATTATATTTAATCATTTGTTTCCAAATTATTCCCATTCACTCATTTCAGCGATGACCGGCGTCATTCCGCCCGTGGCCTAACATGTACTGATGGGCCTCACTGATGATTAGGGCTCGGAATCATATGGAAATCCATATTTTTTCTGCTCACTCAGAACGGCCTGGAAACCACGTAAAACACGTTTTCCACCCTGATTTGAACCTTCTAGCTTGCATTTTAGGATCCATATTTTCCATATTTTTCCATATTTCAGATTTTTTGTCCATATTCCATATTTTCGTCCATATTTCGCCATTTTTTAAAGAAAATTCTTAAACAAAAATGCAATAAAATCCGAAAATTTATGATTTTTTGGAAAAAAAAATTTCGGAAAAAATTTTTACAAAAAAGTTCTCGAAAAAAATTTTCAGTTAATTTTCAGAAAAGGAATATGAAATTAAACTATTTTTCCTCCGTAAATTCATTTTTAAAATATTAAAAATGATTTTTAGAAGAAAAATTGGTACTTGTGCAGTTTACATCCGTTTTTTTTTAAAAATTCCAAAAAAAATTTTCATTTTTTATTCATATTTTCCATATTTTTGTCCATATTTGGAGAAAATTTCGTATTTTCGTCCATATTTGGCACTTTTTTATCCATATTTTATGGCCATATTTCGCAATTTTTTGTCCATATTTTTCCGAGCCCTACTGATGATTGATTCGCAAAAATCGATAAATCTTCTTCTAGGACCACAATGAATTCGCTTTAACTTAATTTCAATAATCAATTTTTTTATTAAATTGTTTCATGATCATAGATTATTTTTGGATAAAACTACTATACGTTTTTTATGGAATTAAAAAAAACTCCCTAGGATATTTTAGTATTTAACTACCCTAGGATATTTTAGTATTTAACTAAAATATCCTAGGGACATTTTTGGTGTTAATCCCTATTGATACAAAAATAAACCAAAAAATGTCATCATAGAAAATTTTACATTAGAAACGAAAATTTGGCCAACTACTAGTGAATTTTTCAGGTGTGGTGGGATCGTAAAAGTCTAATTCTTGGCCATTTGACCGATTAGGAATGATGAAATTAATTCTGGTTCTAGTTTCCGAAGTGGTACAAGGGAGCGCAACAATTTTTGACCAATTTAGAAGAAATTGTCATAGGATATACCAAATCTTATACTATATTATCACCGCTAAATGAACAAATATTTCTGAATTATTTCAGTAAATTTGAATGCTAAAATTTATAAGAAGAGGTTAGAACAGATTAGTCTGTTCTTACTTTTCTTATTCCTGTCCCTGTTCTGTTCAAAAATTTGAGAACATAGAAAAGAGAGATAGGACAGATTAAAAAATCCAGGAACAGAAAAAGCTGGTTGATTTGCGGGTATCCATAATTTACTAACAATTTTTCGATTGTTTTTAATTTTGGCAATATTTTTAAGAAATGAGAAAATTATTGCAACTATTATTAGGGTTATATTTTCACAACTCTTCTCTAATATGGCTGCTCACAATCCTTATACACAGTAAAAAAGTTCTATGGTCAATATGGGGGGGGGGGATCAAAACTCAATATGGCAGAAAATAAATGGAAATCTGAATATTTATCCATGTCGAAATTGATGAGCATTCTGGACAAGAAAACATAAAACCAGATGATTCAATTAAATTAAAACTTTAGAGAAATGATACATCGATTATTTGAAAACAAATATGTTACAATATGTTTTGAAGATGGTGAATTTAAAATATAGAACAATGGTTGTGTGAGATTTCAAGGAAATAATTGATGAAGATGTCTAAGAGATGATACACAAGTTGATAATTGAAGTGGATCGCAGATGAGAATGGTTATAAATTATTCTGCGACCGCCAGAGCGAGGCCGATTTAAATCCATTTTTGCGCTCGAGCATGAACTTTGAAACGAAAAATACAGTTTGGGTTATAACTAGGGTAGCGCACGGGGGGGGTCCCCGTCCCCGATCGGGGGGGGATCCCCGACCATTTTGACCCCCGTCCCCGATCCCCGTCCCCGACTGATGGCTCATCCCCGACCCCGATCCCCGGCCCTCATCCCCGACGGGGACGGGGGTGAAAATACACCCCTAAGAATGGCATATTTGAATAAATTTCAAAATATTTTTTACGAAAAATAATGATACTTGGACGAAAATTTGTGTTTGGCATTTGTTGGCGTTTTGTATGTTTTATTTCTCTGTTTTTCTTTGCTATCTTAGGGTAGTGTATTCGGCTGCATTTCCATTCTTTTTCCATTTTTCTGGTATATATAGTTTATTTTAATTACATTTGATTTTAAATTTAGACATAAAAATGACAAGTGTAATTTGGAAACATTTTAAACCTTTACCAGTTGAAGGGAAAGCACTTTGTTTATTATGCAACAAAAAGTATACATATGCAAATTCTTCCACCAAAGGACTGTGGGATCACTTGCGATCTTTACATAAAAATGTTTATGATGGACTGAAATCGCAAAAAGATGACAAAATTTCTCATGTAATTAAATTTTAAACTTTTAACATTTAGAAATATCCCTCATTTTTTAGGAACCTACGAAAATCACAAGTCATTTTGAAGTCAAAAACAAGGAACAATCCCGTCAAGAGAATGCTGATGCATTGCTTACTCGCATAATGGTCCGTAATAATTTGTCTTTTTACTTTTTTGATGATCCTGATCTCAAAATTCTTTTCCAAAAGGCTTATCCTGAATTAAAGGTTTTTATGTTTTTTTCAATCGCAAACTTTATTTTTTAGGCTTATTCTCGAGATCATTATCGAAGAAAAACAGTGCCAGAAATGGCACAAAAAATACTCGGACAAATAATGACACAACTGGGAACAAAAAAATGCTCAATAACAGCGGATGGTTGGCAAAAACCAACACGGACTCCATCACTCATCAGGTCCACTTCACCAATTAAAATAAAATAATTTTCGTTATTTTTAGTTTAACAATTCATTTTGTAACCGAAAATTTTCAACGAATGGATTATGTGTTGGGCGCAGCGCCAATTGTCGGAGAACACAGTGGCGATAATATAGCGCGAGTTTTGCGCGAGCAACTTGTACGTAATAAACTAGAACTCAAACAGGTGATTTGTATGGTCAGAGATGATGGGTCAAATATGAAGAAAAGTTCCAACATTTTAAAATTGGACAGGTATAAAATAATTGGATTAGAAATAATAATTATTTTTAAAGTATACATTGTGGAGCGCACATTTTACATCTTGTTATCACTAACACATTGATGCCGAGAAATGCGGGGGATTTTTCAAACGAATTCAAAGAATTGATTGAGATTGTCAAGAAATGGGTCGCTTTTTTCAAAACAAATATCGGATCATTTTTGCTTTTGCGCCATCAGAAAAAAGAAGGGTTGCCAGAGAAAAAAATTCCAAATGTAAAATAAAAATAAATAAATTTAATTAATTAGGCAATTATTGTTTTTAGATGGTACCGACTAGATGGAATTCAATATTAATTATGATTCAATGCTTTTTCGAACAAAGGAATGTGATACGGTCTATTTTGGATGAAAGGAGAAATAGCCAAGAAGAAATAACACAAAAATCGAAGAGAGCACGACTTAATATTGGCATAAGGCCGGCACCTGATGATTTGCCGACCATCACAGCTCTGGAATTTGAGAAAATGAAAGAAATTTGCAAAATTTTAAAACCATTCGAAATTACAACACTAAAATTTTGTGAAGAAACTTCGACTGCATCCATTTTAATACCATCATTGACAAAATTGGGTCAGTATCTGACTCTTCAGTCTGAAAAAATTACCAATTCGGAATTTTCAAAACAATTAGCATCAACATTAAGCCAAAAACTTAATGACCGATTAGACAAATTGCGTACCGAAGAAATTTTGGGTCTGAAATTTTATTACAAGTTCATACAATTTAATTTTTATTTTATAGGTTTTGCAATGTTAATGGACAAGCGCTTTTCATACGATGAGAGCATAAGATCAAAACTTGAATGGAGTTTAATTGAAGAAGAATTCATTATTCAGTGCAAAGAGGGTAAATTTGGCATAGTCTAAAGGAATAAATAATGAATTGAATTAAATGATTAAATGAATAAATTTTTTGTTTTCAGTTTTTTTAGCCCAATGTGAAACAGAAGAAAATTTTACTGAACAAGCTGAAATACCATCAACTTCAGGAGAAAATCCACAACAGATGGAACTTTCTGTTTCGCCATTAAATTTTAGCGATGAGGAAAGCGAGGATGAAATTTGTAATATATATATTTTTTTTTTAATTTATTTTTTTAAAGACACTCCTTTTTGTACTCCAAAATCGCCAGCCGCAATATCACAAATTTCCGAAAATACGGCACAGTTCAATGCCGCTTTGAAGGCAATTTAAAATATATTCCGTTAAAAATAAAATTTGTTTTTTTACAGTCCGAGTTAGCCAACTTTGAGTCAATTCCCAGGCCAGATCCGAATGCCACGAATATTTTCGAATGGTGGAGACAAAACGCAATAAATTACCCATTTTTGTCCAAAGTTGCGCGTATTCTTTTGTCGATTCCTGCCACCTCTGTCTCTTCAGAACGTTTATTTTCAAAAGCCGGTCTACTTTATTCAAACACTTTGAGGAACCGGTGAACACATCCGTTAAATTTTACAATAATTTTGGTATTTTTTAGTTTGGGCGGAGACATGGCTCAAAATATCTTGTTGATCAAAGCAAACTTGGAAAAATTCCCTTTGAAAGTTAATATGGAATTTGATGAGAATCAGAGTGATGAAGATAATGAAGAACCTATTTTGGAATGCACCATTAATGAAATGCTTTGAATTTTTGAAAAAAAATTCTAGAAAAACTGGATTTTTGGCCATCCCCGAAAAGTCGGGGATCCCCCCCCGTCCCCGACCGATGGGCCATCCCCGTCCCCGATCCCCGACATTTCCATCCCCGGAAATCCCCGTCCCCGATTTTTCCGAAATCCCCCCCCGTGCGCTACCCTAAATTTAAGTACCACCTTTAGGGGCGGCACATTCCAAAATTTGTTCCATACCACTGGAATATAGGGTAGGATTAGATAACTACCTCAAGATTGGGTAATTAAACCGAAGATTTGTGCCCTTGGGTGAATTTCTCTGCTCTCCGAAGTGCCACCATCACATATGTTGCGTCCCTTCCCAAGGGCTCTGATTCACCTTTCCGTAATGGGTGTCACTCCCATCCCACTCTCTAACCATCTTTCGCAGTCTGCACTCTCTCCCCAAACCACACTTTCTCGCTCTTTATCAATATTCCATCCATTTTCACGCATTTTCAAAATAAATATTTATTATCCGTACTATTTTTTATTGAAATTTCTAATTATTTTGTTTTTGTTCACAAAAATAAAATTCAAAATAATCCAGCGTGGATAAATGTAATAAAATAAATTTTTAAAAATTTTTGCGACATTTTAAGTACCACCTTTAGGGGCGGCACATTCCAAAATTTGTTCCNCCCCCCCCCCCCGTGCGCTACCCTAGTTATAACTCGGTTTAAACCAAACCTAGAGAAACGAGCTTGATGTCAAAAAATAGAGCTAATTATCAGCTACAAAATGAGCTTAAGTCCATCCGAATAGGCCCAAACTAAAAAAAGTTATGGCCAAAACAATTACTCGTATCGGCCAATTTACAAAAAGTGCTCGCACGGATGATTATTTTGACAGTAACTTTTTTAGACTGAGCCAATTCGGATGGACTTAGGCTCATTTTGTAGCTAATAATTCGCTCTATTTTTTCGCACCAAGATCGTTTCTCTAGGTTTGGTTTAAACCGAATTATAACCCAAACTGTACTTTTTTGGGTTATAAGCGCAAAAATGGATTTAAATCGGCCTCGCTCTGACGGCCGCAGTATATCTGATTTTAAAGATTGAGATCTACCAAGTAGATATGTAATCGGATCCTTCATCAGCAAGTAAACAATGAGAGGGAACTTGCCATTGAGAATTGCAATTTTGTCTATGTCGTAACATTGATAAGTGATCAGGTGCATTGTTTTGTTATCTGAAAAATAAAATAAAATTGTCATTAAATATCATAATATACAATATTATGTCATTAATGTTCTGTGTAAGTGCCGATTATCAGTTCTTGACCATCAAAATCATCGCCACGACGAAAGCCATCACACTCCCATGTGCCATTGTAATATCATGCACCATCCACATTGATTGCCGCGAAAATGGCCAAAAGAACTAAAAATAGGTCGCTTTTACTGTAACAACCACCAAAGCAATCGTGTGATTCGATTACCATTAAAATTTTACTGAAAGCACTCACAATTAGAGGTTGAGCAATTTTGCATCCTTGAAAGAGAGCTCGATTCGCTACGCCATTTTAAATTGGAAGAATTCATCAAGAACAAGCATATTATATATTCAAAATGACCCTGTTCAAAAAATATAAATACATTGACAAAATTAAAAATCAATTTCAAGTACCCTGCTAGTTATAAATAGGCTCTGCCCATGATCAATCAGCGCAGCTATAGCCGGGTACTGGTCCTAAATCTGTAAACGTGAATAGCCCTGATATATGGTCAAAGAATCCATAGAATAGTCAGTTATTAGCCCACTATTAATTAAAAAAAAATCAAAAATGGTTTTCCAACTCTTCATCTATCTTATATAGTATAAATATAAAATGAAAAAAATCCAAAAATGCTAAAGTGAATTAATTTAACTCCGATTGATCACCTATTGTAAATGGACAAAAATTTATCAAATTAGTTCATTCCCACGTCCTAAAAGCAATGATTCATCGCAGATAGTGATGATCGTGGGAAATCGAATTTATTCTCAAATGACCAATTTTTCATTAATTAAAATTGGAATCTACGATTTTGGAAATGTTTTTGAAATGGTTACATTATTATAATTAAATTTTGAAAAGATTTAAAATAGCTATATATAAGTATATATTCCATCGAAGTAGAAAACGGGGTTTTTAATGAAGTGCTCATTAATGTTCACTCCATCCGATTCAGAGCCAATGAATTCACTCCATCCGATTCAGAGCCAAGGTAGAAAGGGTCATTCGGATCGGAGTGAATGAAGGTGAGAAAATACGAAAAAACACAAATGCGACGTCATTGAATAGGATTTTTCAATGGGCTGATGGTCATCAACAACGCCGCATTTGTGTTTTTTCGTATTTCAACCGAAAAACCTCAACCTCGCTAAGCCATAATTGAAAAATATCTTTTGGCCTAAACTATGTTCGAATTTCCCTGGAAAGTTTGAGAAATTTCAGGGATAGATTTTCCGATTTTCGAACATATTATGTTTCTCTATTTATGAGCTCCTTTTTAGAAATCACAAGATATGTAATCTAAAAGATTTTTAACGCCCCAAGTAGCGGTTTTTTAACGCCCCATGTGGCAGTTTTTTAACCAGATGCTGGGGCATTTGAGCTGCACCTCAAAAGAGAGGGCATAAAGAGTGCCTCCCGACACCGGGGAGCAATGGTATTGCTATCTTGCCTAGGCGGGATTCTGACTTAGAGGCGTTCAGTCATAATCCCTCAGATGGTAGCTTCGCACCATTGGTCTATCGACCAAGCACATGAACCAAATGTCTGAACCTGCGGTTCCTCTCGTACTAAGCAGGATTACTATCATAGCAACCGGTCTTTAGTAGGGTAAAACTAACCTGTCTCACGACGGTCTAAACCCAGCTCACGTTCCCTATTGGTGGGTGAACAATCCAACGCTTGGCGAATTCTGCTTCGCAATGATAGGAAGAGCCGACATCGAAGGATCAAAAAGCGACGTCGCTATGGACGCTTGGCCGCNTGGCACACGAGTGCTATGGCTATGGCAATGCGAGCACAACTAAGCGCTCGCATCGGGCCAGATGCTGGGGCATTTGGGCTGCACCTCTGAGACAGAGGGCATAAAGAGTGCCTCCCGACACCGGGGAGCAATGGTATTGCTATCTTGCCTAGGCGGGATTCTGACTTAGAGGCGTTCAGTCATAATCCCTCAGATGGTAGCTTCGCACCATTGGTCTATCGACCAAGCACATGAACCAAATGTCTGAACCTGCGGTTCCTCTCGTACTAAGCAGGATTACTATCATAGCAACGGGTCTTTAGTAGGGCAAAACTAACCTGTCTCACGACGGTCTAAATCCAGCTCACGTTCCCTATTTTGGTGGGTGAACAATCCAACGCTTGGCGAATTCTGCTTCGCAATGATAGGAAGAGCCGACATCGAAGGATCAAAAAGCGACGTCGCTACGGACGTTTGGCCGCCATAAGCCAGTTATCCCTGTGGTAACTTTTCTGACACCTCTTGCTGGAAACTTTACAATTCAAAAGGATCGATAAGCCATTGGACAAAATTACTGTTCAGAATACAAAAAAAAACAGAAACTATGATTTTTGGGGAAGGGGATTTAGAAGCTATTGAAACCCTAAAAAGATACCTTATTTTGAGGGATTTCTAGATTCTTTAAAGTTTTCATTTATCAAATTTAGCAATCATGTAAAATATATGAAAAGAAAAAATTTCCTGTAATTTAAAAAAAATCCGTGATTTAAACTGATGAATACCATTTTATGTCCATTAATTTCGTCTAATTTTTTTGAAATTTTTATTTGGGTTTAATTTTCTGCAGGCTGCGCTGCCGTGCTCGTGGCACCAATTCCGTGAGATTGATCTTGATGATGTATGATCATCAGCAGAACGCCATGAAATGATTGGCCATAATGGCCTCAACTCATTTAATCAAGCAATTATACTGATCAATTCACCTTTTAGACCGAATAAATCTTATTCATCGAATTTGAATATGAACTTGTGGGTTTTTGGTGCTTTTAAACAAAATATAAAGTTTTCGAAATATTTTTCTTGCTAATTTTATAACAGCGCATTTATTCAACATAATAAGATATATGCCGGAAAAATTGTAAATATCAAAACAAAAGGTGTGTTCTTCTTTTTTAACTTCCTTAAAAGTGTTAAAGCGAAACAATCATTTTTTTCATTTAAGGCTTATACCTATATGTTCAACTGACTTCAGCCATCTTTAAACACTATAATTCTTATTTTATAAAATCTGCATAAATGAAAATATTTTATTTATGTTTAGCAATAATTTCTTTTCACCAATTTGGTTTGTCATGACTTTTTTCATGATACATATAAGATCTTTTGCTTTTTGTTCATTTTTAGAATTTTTTTAATCAATATTAGATTAGTATATTCAAAATATAAGAGAAATTGATTTCATCCCAATTTAAAAAATTTTCAATTCTTTGAGTAAGAATAGCATTGATTTTTCCATTCATTCCCATCATGACTTCTAGTTTCCTCATCCAAAAGCATTAATTTCTCCCATTTTTTGGCATCTCATAAATGGTATTTAATATTATTTTTAAATTGAAAAATGTGTAGTAATTTTTGTTTTTTTGTTAGGCTTCTGTGGTGTATGGGAATGAAATTCAAATATCTTTTGGCGACATGTTTATCCCTTTCCCCTCGATACATTTCCCTCTTGTCCCCGCCTATAAATATTCTTTCCGTTCCCCCATAATTGTCACTTTTTCCATTGACCATTTCTTTCAGTGTGCTATTGATTTATTCGACTGCATAATAAATATTTTGGACTATAAACTGTTGTACTCGGACACAACAGTTTTCTGGCGCAGTCAGTAGTGAGCAGCGAACTTCAAAGCGGAATAAAAGCGCCACCAGAAGTGGGCTTTCTCTACAAATTCGCCGTCCCTATTAGCGCACCCAGGTGGTGGCTAATAGAAGAAATCACCGTTCCTATTAGTGCACCCAGACGGTGACTAATAGTCGTCGTTCCTATTAGTGAACCCAGAAGGTTGCTAATAGAAGGCAGAGCGCTTCTGATTGAGCAGCCAGGTGCTGTCAATTCAGATCATCCACGCGCAACCGCTCGCTTTCGCAGCTAGGCGCTGGTTAGCAAAGAGCGGCGTCACACCACACCGCCAGGATGGACATCAGCGCTTCAGGAAAAGTCGGCAAAGGGCCAGGGGCCTACACACCGGAAATGAACTGGGAATCCTGGGCCGAGCGCTTTGATTTTTTCATCAAGCTGCGGAAGATCACCGACGAGGAGACGAAAAAGCTCCTGTTCTTCACCGAAATTGGATCGGTGTATGATGAGCTCCGTCGGATGGCCCAGCCGGATGATGTTCGGGCGTTGACCCTGAAAGAGATTAAAGCGTTGATGGCGGAACGATATGGTGAGACGAAGACATTGGCGGCGAAAAGACATGAACTGTTTTCCTCCAAACAAGGAGGTCAATCGATAAGGGATTTTTCGATTGATTTGCGGAGTCTCATCGCAAAGGCAGAATGGGACCGCAACAGCATTGACATGTGCCTGAGTGCTCTATTTATCAATGGGATTAAGAGCGACTCTATTCGGGCTGAATTGATTAAGAAGGGGGATAAGGACCTGAAGTTTAAGGACGCAGTCGAGATGGCCGTCATGCTGGAACAATCCGAGTTAGATGCTCCATTGGGGCACAGGAATCATCGCAATCGGAGGTTGCCAAGGTTTTCGCACCGAAGGGAGGAAAACCCAAAACGGGCCATTGTTTCCGATGCGGTCAGCGAAGTCATTGGTCCAATAATTGCCCGAACAAGAATGACACCTGTAAAAAATGTGGAAAGTCAGGCCATTGGGCGAAGATGTGTCCACAAGGGGGCACAGACAAGAATGCCAATTCACCAAAGCCCAAACAGTGGAATAGAGGGCATAAAAAGGTTGCCGCGGTGGACTGCAATGTCGTCAGTGTTGCATCAAAGGAAGTGGACAGCATCAATTTTCCGCCGGTACACATTGATTTGGAGATCAATGGTGTGGATGTGCCATTTGAATTGGACACCGGCGCGGATGTGTCGCTGATGAACAAAGGACATTGGGCAAAGATTGGCAAACCTGAAATAAAGGTTATGAATTCGGAGCTGAGAGCTTACGGAGGGGTACCAATTGAAGGAATTATGGGTACGACAGAGGTGGAAATTGTGCATGGGAAGTGCAAAAGTCCAGCAACATTCCATATTGTGGATGGCCCCGGGAAAAATTGTAATAACGGCCAGTGATAAGTGATTCAAATATATTGTTCATTCGTATCTATTTGGCATTTCGTCCCTATCCGCCATTATTTTGTATGCTTGTATTGTTTTTCCTCTTTCTCCTTTCCTCTCCTTCACTCTTGCATGTATATAAGCTAGTGATTTTCCCTCATTCTTTGCAGTTGGTTATCTCCCCAGCTCGCCATTGTCTATTGTCTCTTTGTATTCAATAAACACTCTTCTCGGGTTCGGACTTCACTTTGGGGGTTGTCCTTACTCTAAAACTACCTTTCTTCATTGGGCAGTGGCTGTCCTATATTTTCTCCGATTAGTACTTGGTAGCACCGGATGGTTTGTTAGCTATACAGGCAACAAACGATCCAACTTCAACAACAACAAACTTATTTGGAGTAGAGCTCTGAATAGTTTATCAAAATGTATTATCCGGCCATCAAATTATCTCTTGGACTGCGCAGAATCTTAATCCGTCGTTACATGAACTCCAAAAATCAAAGGCAAAGGACAAAAAGCAAGCAGCAAAAGAGCACCAGTGATCGATCGCACGTAGAGCGTGCATCTGATCAAAGAAAGCTGGATAGCAGTAAAGCTGTTGCAAAAGGATCCAAAGCCAATAACGGAGTATCAGAAAGATGGGTGAAGGAATTCGTGCAGGAGATGCGAATGATGCTGAAGCAGCAGTTAAAAATGTTGGAAGAACAAAAGGAATTTAACAACAAACTTCGACAACGAAATGAAAAAATGACACAGCAGAAACCCGAAGACAAACTGGAAGAAGGAAGACGCGAGTGTCAGCAAATACAAAGCACCGCCATCGAATCTATCTCCACAGATATGGTCGAAACNACAAATCAAAAATCGGCAAAAATCGGATGAAATTCGCTCGATCGACTGTTCAGCTTTCGCGAGCATCGCTTCATCCTAGATGCTCTTCTCTGAAAGAGCCTAGTCATCGGAAAACCCGTTGGGTTGAGCCCAATCATTTCTCCAACTTCATGTCGCAGATGAGCTTAAGTGTCAGATGTTCGGATGTGTCCTTGTCGCGGCTGACGATCTGGTTGTGCCGCTCTGGTCGTGCCGCAAATCTGGAAGTCAATGATGTCGGCGCGTGGAAGCGCCTTGAACAAAGAGGGGGATTGTAATAACGGCCAGTGATAAGTGATTCAAATATATTGTTCATTCGTATCTATTTGGCATTTCGTCCCTATCCGCCATTATTTTGTATGCTTGTATTGTTTTTCCTCTTTCTCCTTTCCTCTCCTTCACTCTTGCATGTATATAAGCTAGTGATTTTCCCTCATTCTTTGCAGTTGGTTATCTCCCCAGCTCGCCATTGTCTATTGTCTCTTTGTATTCAATAAACACTCTTCTCGGGTTCGGACTTCACTTTGGGGGTTGTCCTTACTCTAAAACTACCTTTCTTCATTGGGCAGTGGCTGTCCTATATTTTCTCCGATTAGTACTAAATCTGTGTGGCAGGGACATCATTCGGGAGTTGAAAATTGATTTGAATACGGCATTCGGCATTAAAAAGGTGATGACCAAGCCGGTGGAAAAGTTGGGACAGATTCTCAGCAAGTTTGCTGATGTGTTCAGTGATGGTCTAGGCCAATGTCGGAAAACAGTATCCCTGAAATTCAAGGAGGAATCCCAGCCCAGAAGATGCAAACCCCGGCCGATCCCATTCGCATTGAAGCCTGCGGTTGAAGAAGTCCTGGAGAAATGGCAGAAAGAAGGCGTTTTGGAGCCAATTTCGCACTCTGAATGGGCTACGCCGCTGGTGATTGTGCCGAAACCCGGAAACAAGATCCGGTTGTGCTGCGACTATAAGGTGACGGTAAATCCGTGCCTCGACATCCACCAGTATCCTCTGCCCCGTCCGGATGAATTGTTCAGCTCATTAAATGGCGGCGACACATTCTCGAAAATTGATCTGAAAGAGGCCTACCTTCAACTTCCGTTGGATGAGGAGGCTAAAAAGTGCCTTGTTATCACCACGCACAAGGGTCTCTTCGCATTCACGCGCATGCCATATGGCGTGGCGTCGGCACCAGCGATCTTCCAGCAAACAATGGAAGAGGTTCTGCAAGGGATCGATGGTGTGATTGTGTACCTGGATGACATCTTGGTGACGGCATCAACGGACGAAGAGCACTTGTACCGGCTGCAAGCGGTTCTGTCCCGCTTGAGGGAACATGGGCTGCGGGTCAAGAAGGAAAAGTGCTCGTTTTTGGAGAACAAAATCGTCTACTTGGGCCATGAAATCGATCGGAATGGTGTCCGCGCATCAGCTGAAAAGGTCAAAGGGATCCAGGAAATGCCACCGCCGAAGAATCTAAAGGAAGTTGAATCCTTTCTCGGCATGGTCAACTACTACAGCAAGTTCGTCCCTGGGATGGCTACAATAGTTGAACCACTGAATGAATTGCGCCGGAAAGAGCAGAAATGGCATTGGGGATCTGAGCAAGAAGATGCATTCCGAAAAGTGAAAAATGAACTGATGTCCGACAAAATTTTGGTGCACTATGATCCGCAAAAGCCGCTGTACTTGGCCACGGACGCTTCAGACTATGGAATGGGAGCCGTGCTCTTCCACAAAGATGTCAAAACTGGCCGAGAGGGCGTAATTGCATTCGCGTCGAAGACGCTGAGCCCCGCGGAGCGGAAGTACGCGCAAATCGAAAAGGAAGCGCGCGCCATAATTTTCGGCGTCGAGAAGTTCAAGCAGTACCTGTATGGTCGGAAATTCATGCTTTGGACGGATCATGAACCCCTGAAGAAAATTTTCGGGCCAAAAGGTGAATTGCCAGTGGTGGCGGCACGTAGATTGCACCGGTGGGGGCTGATTCTGATGAACTTCGACTACTCCATTGAGTACAAATCTACGAAGGAATTCGGGAATGCCGACGGATTGTCGCGACTCCCATGTCCTGAAGTTGGATCGGAAGGCCCAGATGAGATGGAAATCCACCAAATCCAGCAGGAAACCATCGGAGCATTGCCTGTGACGGTCCAGATAATTGCGGAAGCCGTGAACAAGGACCCAGTGCTGAAAAAAGTCAAAGTATTTGTCCAGAATGGGTGGCCGGCGAAGGTGGAGGACGAGTTAAAAGCATTCCATGTCCTTCGTCAGGAGTTGGAACTGGTGTCTGGTTGTCTCCTCATGAGCAACAGAACAGTCATTCCGCCGGAATTTCGTGATCAGATCTTGCAGCTACTCCATTCAGCACATCCAGGCATCGTTCGGATGAAGGCATTGGCCAGGCAGAAAGTTTGGTGGCCGCGGATTGATCAGGATATCGAAGGCATCCGGAAAAGCTGCAAAATTTGCCAGCAGAATGCGCCTGAAGAACGCAAAGTCCCACTTCACCCTTGGGAGATTCCTGAAAGGCCATGGCAGAGAGTGCATGTGGATTACTGTGGGCCATTCTGGGGACACATGTGGTTCATTATGGTCGATGCCAAGACGAAATGGCCAGAAGCAGTGAAGATGCGGAACACGGATGTGAAGACTACAATCGATGAAATGAGGAAAATCTTCTCCACTCATGGGCTTCCGGAGCAGATTGTGAGCGACAACGGGCCGCAATTCACGTCTGAAGAGTGGAGGAAGTACTGCGAGTCAAGAGGGATTCAGAACACATTGACCCCGCCATACCATCCTCAGAGTAATGGAGAGGCAGAAAGATATGTGCAATCCTTCAAACAGGGTATGAATCTCCAGAGAGAAGCGGGAGTGCGAGTAGACATCGCCATGTACCAAGTTCTGGGATTTTATCGCATTACTCCGCATTCGGCGACTGGATTGTCCCCGGCAGAGATGATGTTCGGTCGGAGAACCCGGTCTCTCTTGGATCTTGTGAAGCCGGAAAAGGAGGCCAACAGCAAGGAAAAGCCGGATTTGGACAAGTACCAGGACAGAATGAGGCGAAATTTTGACAGGGGGACTCGCCGAAGACAGTTTGAAACGGGACAGAGGGTGTTCGCCAGGAATTACCGAGATGGTTCAAAATGGATCCCGGGAAAGGTCATCAAATGTCTGGGCGCAACACTCTATCTGGTCAGAACGCTGAGGGGCATTTGGCGTCGGCACGCGGATCAGCTAAAGATGGACCACACTCGCGAGGATACGGACGAGTCGGATGAAGAGCAGGAGTCCATCGATGATGAACAGCAAGAAGAATGGCATGATCCGCTGGAGCATCCCGTCGAGGATCCGCCGGTTGTAAGGCCAGCAGCAGATGTGCCGCCGAAGCAGGCCGTGGAACTTCGACGTTCTGCCCGTGTGCCAAAGCCAACGAAGAAGTTCGACCCGAGCTAGGCCAGCTTTTCGAAGGAAGGAGGGATGTGGTGTATGGGAATGAAATTCAAATATCTTTTGGCGACATGTTTATCCCTTTCCCCTCGATACATTTCCCTCTTGTCCCCGCCTATAAATATTCTTTCCGTTCCCCCATAATTGTCACTTTTTCCATTGACCATTTCTTTCAGTGTGCTATTGATTTATTCGACTGCATAATAAATATTTTGGACTATAAACTGTTGTACTCGGACACAACAGCTTCCACTTCCAGCTTGTTTTTTCTCTTCACCCTTTCGTCACTTTTTGTATCTAATTGCAACTTTTGTGATTGAGCAATGCAATGGAGTAGGTCAAGATCAAGATGCATCATCGACACAAAAAGCCTTAACCTTGCAAAAAAAATGTTTTGGAATATCTAGTGGCATTATTCGGAAAACACATGGAAGACCAATCGATTGATCACCTTATTTTCGATCATTATACCTGCTGATCATTTGCTTGATCATTCATTTGCTATCTTAAAAATAGTTTAAATTTAAATAAATTATTGTTCATATTGCTGATTTGGAAGTAAATGGACTCACATTAAATAGGCAGGGGGAAAATTAGAATCTAGGGGAAAATTAATTATAATTTTATTTTGTATTTTTGGATATCAAATAACCAGGTTCATATTCAAGTGCTATAAAGCTGTTATTATTTTATTTATTCGATCTAAAAGGTGAATGGATTGAATTGAAGGTGAATGGATTGATTGAAACCAGAAGACGAACATTATGGTCAATAATTTCCTAGCGGCTTTTAATCATGAGTACTATTAAAGATCCGTCACACGGAATCAGCAGGACGAAACTTGAACCTCGAAAACTTCGCGATTTTTGGGCTACGAGCTTCAAAAAAGCGAAACTTCAAACTTCGATCAAAATGCAACCCCCAAGAATGTGTATTAAGACTAAAAATACACCCTCTAAAAAGACGAAAATGGGCGGTTCAAATTTGTATCGGGTCCGCCGGCACCCCTACTGTAAATTTTCTTCAAAAAATGTCTCAAAAGATCGGAGAGTGATTGAAAAGGCATGAAAAAGCCCTTTCAAAAAAATCATTCAAAGCAACCATTATTCCATTGAGTAAACGCTTTTTTTGTTCAAATTCTCATACGAAAACTTTTTAGTTTTTTACATAAAAATTTATATATTTTTTCTTTTTGACCAAAATTTGACCAAAATCATGTGCAGAAAAATTATTCATTAAAATTGGTTGAAATTAGCAAGTTTATTAACCTTTACTAATTTCTCCGAATTAAAACAACAATTTTATGAAATCGAAATCGTCGATTCTTCTGAATCCAAATGGACCAATTCACCCAATTGTCAAGCGCAGATTGGGCACGTTCAGCTTCAAGCCGTTGAGCGACACTTGCACATCGCTAATCGAAAGTTGCAGGTCATCGAAGGCCAACTCCAAAGCGCTGGAAGCGACGGGCTTGTGTGCCGAAGGAGAAGACTGGAAATTTTGGAAAATTGAATGTCTAAGAAATTTTTAAAGAAAAATTATTTTCCTTTAAAAACTACTGAGAGAAAAGGTTCTTGCGCTTAAATATTTAACCAACCCCGCTCAGAAAGGGGAAGGATCTATTCGATTTCTTTTTTTTTCTAATAGTTGGGAGCATATAATTTATTTTTTACGGTAGCTCATCAGTTTCTAGCCTATTTTTATTTCCACAAATCTTTACTTGAGCTTCAGCTCCATAAGAGGCCATTGTCACGACAAGGACAATGAGCAGAAAAGGAAATACAAAGCGCATTTTTCTTCTTTAGTCTGAGTAAAAGGGATAATAAAAAAAATAAAAATAAAAGTGGATATTTTGGGCTGCTTGACAGGCTAGATGGTATCGGGGCAACAACAAGGGCTTAAATAGGTAGGAATACCTCCAACAATCAGGTTGTATTTTTTTGGACGGACAAGATTCAGATTTGTTGAATTGGACGATTTGGTCTACGAACTTAGTTGGTGCATATTCATAGATAATCAAAAGTGAAAGGTTGGGGACAGCGCGAAGAACATGGCAAGTGGAACAGGAAATTATTAAGAGCAAAAAAGAATCAAAATGGTCGGAGTTTGGACAAGAAAAAGGACCCTCAAAGAACACCCAAAGAACGAACATACCTAGTCTACTTCGCACTTAAAATTCCGGGAGTTTAGAAGCAAACTACATTCCGAACTGACCAGACTTCGGGTCAGATCATCTGGTCATTTGACCGGAATTTGGAATTTTTTTTGGGTAAAATGGTGTAATTTCTTAAAGAAATCGCAACTAGCCTAGCACATCCTCGTCCTTGACCCCGAACTTTCGGGCGCTTCGACACCGAAACATCCAATGTCACATTGTTTTATTTTTTCAGATATCATTTGATCTAGGGTAGCGCACGAGGGTGATATCCCCCACCCCTCCCCCCACCGTCCTCGACTTTTTGGGCCTCGTCCCCGTCCCCGACGAGCCCATCCCCGAGATCCCCGATCCTCATCCCCACGGAGATTCGGGGATGAAAATGAACCTCTAAAGATGCCATTTTGAGTCCAACAGTTGAGGGTTCATTTTTAATATGGTTGGTGGTTTAGATGATCGTAATCATATAGAAATTTTTGGTTTGTCGTGGGTGGGGGTGGTACTGATCGTGATCAGAATAGCAATTTGTAGAGATGAAGAAATGAGCGTGATCAAAAACAATTTGCATAATTTTGCAAAATTAATAATTTACAATGCATATAGCCATAAATATCAATAATTAAAATTTCTATATTGACATTGATAAGGGATAAATTTCTTTGCTACCAATTTTCCCTTAAGCCTAGAGAATGTAGCTTTAGATTTCAGATATACATATTATATTTATATTCATGTCCTTCCACTATGATGCGCATTCAAAATTATTATGTTCCACTATTTTCTTTATAAATTTAATGATTTTTCATTAAAAAGCCATATTTGATGTAAGAGGTAGAGTGAGAGAATTTCTCGGTTTTATAGACTCGCGAAAGATATATTTACTTATCTCAGCCAAATGTTTCAAAAAATTTAATAATATCCTCTTTAAAATATCTATCATCATTTTTGATCTATTCTCTATAAGAAATAATTCTATTGTAAATTGCATTAATTATACAATATATAGATCAAAAATGGCAATTTTCATACAAATTTTATTGGTACATTTCACAGTTTGGGTTTGTTTTACTGTCGGACATATATCAGAGCATGGTAATAAAAAATATTATTAAAAATAATTATAATTAAAAAATATAATTATTTTTTCATGAGAAAATGCCGATAATGAAAGTCAAAGCTCTTTATATGGTGCTATGGAATATGGCTTAATCCAAGCTATCAATGGAATATTGGGAATTTACAATGTGATTTCGACGGTCAAATTTATAAAATACTTTCAATTGAAAAATTAAATAATTGTTAAAAAATTAAAAAATAGTTTGATAGAATAGTTTTAATAAAGTAATAAAAAAGGAAATAAAAATAAATATTTAAAATATTTTGTTTGAATTACCTTGTTAATATGTATAGGAGAAAATGAAAATTGCCAAAGGCCAAGGGGAAATTATCGAGAAATTGGACATGGACAACATTTTTGAACAATTCTATCAGCATATAAATGTCAGATCAGCAGAGGATAAAAAGGGAACATCCAAAGAGCTAGATCAATTCCAAATCATGTGAGCGAACTTTAATTTGAATCTTTAATGCTTTATTAAATTAAAGACGTGGTTTAAATTTATTTACTTCATTAGATCATATTTAATAGCCATTTAAGCAAAAACAAATTAATATTTCAGCATCAAAACATTGGATAAAAGGCCGATGACCTTGTGGGTGGATAGTAAAACGACAGTGAAAAGCATAAAATTGGAGATCCAAGAAAGAAAACGAGGACCGTCAATTGAACAACAACGTCTCAAGTTCAAAGGGGTTATAAAAATTAATATAATTTAAAAATAACAAAAAGAAATATATTGCTAAAAAATCCTTTTTTTCAGAAGTTTCCGTTTATCCTAATATATCTGAAGATGCTCTATAGGTTCTTTTTTCGAATCCATCTATCCAATTCTAATTATTCAAAAATATTCCACCAAATAACAAAAATAACAACGGGATATTAGAAGTTCAGGAAAATCTTAGCACCTTTTTGATGTTAGTATTTCAATTCATTTTCAGTAGAAAATTTCAAAAAGAATAGATTAAACGCTATTAAACTCTTCTTTTCAATTTACTGCAGTCATATATATTAACAAATATTTTAATTTTAAATTTTAGAAGGAACTCACAGATCTCCAGACAATGAGAGAGTGCGGTATTAATGGTAATGATGGAGTTGCACCAACACTACAGCTGTTGCTTCGTTTACGAGGCGGGGGATTTGCTCATTACTACCTGAATCCGGATTACTTCGACCCAAAATTTGATCGAGACTTTCGAAATGAAGATGTATTTCATTAATTTTTAACTATTTTATATTTTCAAATTTTTAAGGGCTGGGGCATCGCGCTTTCTCGCGGCGGACATTCCTACCACCCTCCATATGGTTCGATGCGTTATGCGATAAAAGTAAATATTTTTGGTTTATAATATTTATGGTATTTCATCAAATTTTATTATCATAAATATATCTATTTTATATATATAATGGATTGCATGTCTTTGTCCTACAGGTCGATGGCAAGTATCCCGATGACAAAT
>LDKF01000226.1:29596-59216 GCA_001026735.1 Rotylenchulus reniformis | reverse complement strand
CTACCACCCTCCATATGGTTCGATGCGTTATGCGATAAAAGTAAATATTTTTGGTTTATAATATTTATGGTATTTCATCAAATTTTATTATCATAAATATATCTATTTTATATATATAATGGATTGCATGTCTTTGTCCTACAGGTCGATGGCAAGTATCCCGATGACAAATGGTTAAAGTCACCAAAGCCTTCAAAGACGCTTTTGTATATGCAGATTTTTATAGTTTTATGGTCATCAATTAATAATTTTGATCAGCAACAGTTATAACTTATAATACCACATCCGTAAAACTTTAAATTTCCAAAGATAATATTAATACCTTTAAAAATAATGGATATAACTCGAAATCACCCTTTCCCTGCTGGATAGAAAGAGGCTATAGATCATTTGGGCATTAATTAATTTATTAATTAGGAACATTCAAATGAGCTTAGGTTTATAATACTTATACATCTTTACATCACACTTATTTTAGGAGAAACAAAATCAGCAAAGCAACGTCACTGATTCGGCAGAGGAGAGGGACGAAGGATGGCCGGTGGCCTACCATGGCACTTCGGAAGAGAATGCCATTGACATTGTAAAGGAAGGGTTCCGTCTTGACAAGGGCAAACGTTTCGAACACGGCAAGGGCATATACGTTACGCCGGACCCAGAAACAGCCTGGTTATATGCCAAGGAATACACCTACAACGTAGGGAATTTTATATTCTGATTGAATATAAGGTTGCCTATGATTATAGTGTTAATAGAATCTAAGGGTAATATAAGGTTACAAAATCCCGAAATATTCTAATGTAATTTCTTAAGCAAAGCTCTCTGTAACGAGATATATCAAAAAAAACAATATTTTTAAATAGGTAATTTTACAATCAGATATTCACTTATTATTTTTTATATTTTCTTATTACAATTTCTTGACAGGGCAAAACCTACAAATTGATCATACAGACCCGGGTGAACCCATCGAAGTTGAAGGTTGTTCATCAGGGCTTTGTTTACAGTCACCATACTGAATATTGGCTGTTGCCCGATAGTGATGCCATCCGTCCCTATGGCATTTGTGTATACGAGATCAAAGTTGATAGTGACGATGACATGTTCGATTTATGAATGCGATATATTTTTATATTTTTTCAGACTTTTATGAAGTGGACAAAGCAGTTGAGAAATTTTTTTTCAAAGAAGGAATTAAAAACCTTTTTAAGAAATTATGCCTGTAGAAACTATGCGGAATCTAATCAATTTTTTTTAAAATATTAAACATTTTTCAATCAATAATTGTATTTTTGAATTTAAAGTAAGTTCTACAGGTTCTGATTTACTGAATTCCTTAGAACTAATACATTTACGGTAGCCTGAACATCGAAAAAAAATTAGTTATAATTTTAGTACTACGCGGTTTTTAACTCCCCTCGTGACGGTTTTTTAACGACCTAGCACCGGTAACACCCCCTTGCCGACTTATATTTCCGCTTGCAATTTTATCACTTATTTTGTTCTGGATCACGGTCTAGCATGGTCTGATCACTTTAGTTTGCACAATTTTCTCTTTCACAAGTCTGCACAATTTTCTCTTTTAAACTTTTTGTCTAACAAGCCTAACAAAAAAAAAGTTTTAGGCCAAAATTTTGCATTTGGCATTTTTTTAAAGTCCTAGCACAGGTCCGCCCACGCCATTGCCGATATAGATTGGCTGCTTTTTTGGATCTCTTTCTAATTTTTATTACTTTGGGCGCCATTATTGATAGTTATATTATTAAATACGGATTTCTGTTAATCCAGATTTCCAGATGACACACCACCCCGACAACTCGCACGCACCCTGAATCCTGAATGCTCTCAATCACAATAAATCGGCTTCACTAACTTTAGAAAAATTTTGATGTAAAAATATATAGCATTAAATTAGCTACAAAATAAGCCCTTCCGATTAACCAATTGGACCTACTCGGATGACTTAGGCTATTTTCTAGCTAATTATTCAATTTTTTATTTCTAAGAATATTTTTTTACTATAAGCTGAATTGTATTTTACGAATGTTAGCTCACAAGGGAACATTCCCTACTGCTAGTCGGAATTTGCATATTCTATTCCTGTCATTTTATACAGGGTGCGCAAAAAGTTCGGAAACTTCTTATAAAGGCTAAATTTTTGCAAAAATATATTGAAACAATTTATTTTTTCGACAAAATAAAATCAATAGGATGTAAACTAACTAAAAATCACAACAGAATTCCGAATTCGATCGATTATTCAAAATATTTAAGGGACCGAACACATACGGGTCGAGTCCATTTTGGTCGGGTCTAATTTTTCACTAAATGTTGTCTAAATGGGTTTTATTGAATTTTTAAGTCCCATCTTTTTTGTTGATATTATAATTAGGTCATTTTGCTACAATAATTATCAAAGAAAGAAAATTTCTTGAAATGATATATAAAAGTTTTTGGGCCAACCATTTTATGACCAAAATTCGATTTGTCAAAATTGACCAAAACGTCAAAATTTATTTTGTGCATTTTGATATTAAAGCTACTCTTTTCGGGTTCATTTTTGATTTAAATGATTTATTTTAGCCTATTTATTCAATTTACGATCGTTATTACAGATCAAATGTGAAAGTAAGAAAAAATCCCCAATGCTTTTGGCCATAAAACGCTTGGTCGCGTACCCTTCTTCAGTAATTGTGGCCTAGGCCCATTACAAATTAACTTTCAATGAACATATTGTTATGAATTTTGTGCATGAGGGTCTCTGCTACAATAATGAATTGGGTGATTAATTTCTAGGGTTTAATTTTAAATATTTCTAGGCCATACATTTATGCTTCAGAATCTCGAAAACAACTTTTCACAGGGTACTATTGTTGGTTTTCATCCCTTTTGCTGGTGCGTTAGTCTGTATTTCCTCTAAATTTGTGATTATTGTTTACTTTACCTCCTATTGATTATATTTGGTCGAAAAATTGTTTCAATATATTTTTGCAAAAATTTAGCCCTTGTAAAAAAGTTTCCGAACTTTTTGCGCACCCTGTAGAGCATCTACGCAAACCGTATCACCTGAGTCGAGTCCCACCGGCGGCCTAATGTTTTGCCCCTCCCTTAGTTATATAAATATTTAGAAAAAAAATCAATTCATTAAAGACCATAATGTAGTACAATATTTTTGGGTAAAATAAATAAGCCTTTTTGGTTGAATTAGTGTACAATTTTTGAAGAAATAAATACAGGCTTTATGATTAGATTAAGATTTTTATACGCACGCATAAGCATGAAAGTACAATTTTTAGGCTGATATACCGTATTTCCTGTATTAAGTCCCCCTGTAATAGACCCCCCCTCTGGTGGGGGGGTTGAAAAATAAATCCTCCCCTGCATTAGGACCCCCGAGGGTGCTAGCCGAAAAATTTGATTTTTATATATGGAAAAAATTTTCAAAATTCAATGGAATAAGCGCTATCTCGTAGTCTCTTTCATCAAAATGCGAGCATTTTCTCATCTTGATAAAATTTTAGGGTGTATTTCTTTTCTAGAACCCCTTTTTAGGGGTGTATTTTTGTCCGGTACCTCGTTTTTAGGGGTGTTTTTTGGTCCGGGACCTTATCACTAGGTGGCGTATTTTGGTAATTTTGTACTATATTTTTGAATATAAAATTTTTTGTTTCGCAAATGAATAAAAAAAATTAGTTTTTATTCTATAAAAATAGTTGAAGAAAAAGTTAGTTTTTCTCAAGGGAATCGAACCCAAAAGGTGAAGGCTGCAGACTTTTTTATATCAAGAACTCGCAATCTTTGATTTTTAAAAATTCATGTAAAAATTTTTAAGCTTTTCCAAAATCTCTTATTTGTAGGATCTCCATAAATCTCCAATATTTTAAAAATATTCGTAAAGATTAATATGTAATTTAATTTTTTGGAAATTTTTAATTATTTTCAGAAAAAGTAAATTTTCGAATATAAATTTTAGCAAAAAATGATTTTCTTTTTAAAACACAAAATGAATTTTTATTTTTATCCCGTTGCTCCTAATGGCGGATTTCGCACAGTGCCCATTAATGGCGGTTTTCGCACAGTGACAGGGCACCAGGAAATGGATGGTGTATTAATTTAAGGAAAAGATCGAAAGAGAATGTGAGAGATAAAGGAAAATTTTTAGTTTCGAAAACTTTTCTAGCACCAATCAAAGGCTCTCACTCTGTCATTTTTCTGTTCCTATTTTATATTCATCCATTTCAGGATTCTCTCTAAAATACTCTTTTCTATCTTTTTTCTAAAATTTATCGATCGCCAAGAAATGTAGAGGTTTTTTTTCTTAAGAATTAGGTCAGATTCTGATTAAAAATTTTTCAATCCCCCAATAATAATGATAAAAATAATTTTAGTCCAGATAAGGATAAATCTTACATGTTAGTATAAGAACATTTTACAAGAACACTCAATTTTACTTACAGACCAATCCATCATAGATCCGTCTCCATTGGCTTTTATTTTATTTTAATTTATTTTGCAAAAACGAATATTATATTAGATCATCAAAATCCGACTTAAATGAAAAACAGATTCACTATTTTATTCTTGGAGATAATTTTGACTTTATCCAAACTTATTGAGAATAATATGAACACAATTTTTCTACTTGCAAGTTAATAATTTATAAATCATAAAAACTATCACTTTATAAGTGAACATTTTCTTCCTTTTAAAAAATAGCTTTGGTCTGTGGTTAACGATCATTTATATCAAACATCAACAATGACTTCAGTTGGACAGCCATAATCCAATCGGGATCTATATGCTGGATAATTTGTTAAAAGATATCGGCAAGAATATCCAGGAACTCCGGTCAAAAAGGTCTGCCAGAAATCTCCATGGTGAACCGTAAGTCTCAGAGAATGGAATATTGCTCAAAAAATGAGAGAGTGTAGTTTGGGGAGAGAGTACCGACGACGAGAGAGAGTTAGAGAATGGGATGGGAGTGGCAACTATAACAGCGAGGCAAGATGAATCGGGGCCCATAGAAAAAGTCACGACCTATGTGATGATGACATCTTGACGGGCATAGAAAATAACTGATGTGAACAAATCTTCGGTTTAATTACCCAAGTTTGAGGTAGTTATTTAATCCTACCCTGTATTCCAGTGGTATGGAATAAATTTTGGAATTGTACTGCCCTTCACGGGCGGTACTCAAAATGCGATATTTATTTTTTAAATTCAAAAAAAATTTTTTTTTGTTTACGTTAGGTATCAATTTTATTATTATTTAATTCAACATACCTATATTTTCTTAGTGAGTAAAAATAAAGTAATATAAAATTAAAAAATATAAATTAAAGAAAACAAATTTAAAAAATAAAAAAGCTTACAACACCTCCGATTCCCAGGACGTCTCCGTTCCAAGTACTAAGGAGGCCCAGCGTTGCTTAACTTACCAGATCGGACGGGATGGCGTGTTTTCAACGCGGTATGGTCGTAAGCGATTGGAGAGTGATTGAAAAGGTGATGGAATATTGTTCAAAGATCTGATATAGTGTGGTTTGGTGAGAGAGTACAGGTGACGAGAGAGGGAGTTAGAGAGTGGGATGGGAGTGACAACTATAACAGCGAGGACAAGATGAATCGGGCCCATAGAAAAAGTGACGACCTATGTGATGGTGACATCTTGACGGGCATAGAAAATAACTGATGTGAACAAATCTTCGGTTTAATTACCCAAGTTTGAGGTAGTTATTTAATCCTACCCTGATTCCAGTGGTAAGGAATAAATTTTGGAATTGTACTGCACTTAACGGGCGGTACTCAAAATGCGATATTTATTTTTTTGATTTTGAAAAATATGAATACATGATGACTTTATATAATGACCTGGCTCTCTATGGCAACCGGCCGGGCTGAGGGGTGCTAGGTCATTTGCCAAAAAAGTATCAAAATAGGCAATATTCTATTATTTGAGCAAAAGTCGAGAATATATATTATCAAAATAGTTTTGAACAAAATTATATATTAAAAAATATGGATTTAATAGTATATCAGGTTGGGGTCCCGGGAAACAGAAAATTTTAATTAGAGTAAAAAAATTTTATAATTTTTTTATAATAAATTTGCATAAAATACAAATTGATTCATTATATATTATTATTAAATTAATTTATTTAATTGGACCTCCAAGAGAAATACGCGGTAATGTTACAAAGTTAAACTGATTGCTGGGCGACGGGACAATTCGTTCTATGTCATTATTTTTTTCTTCAAAAGTTGTAAGATCGGTGCTATGCGGTTATGTGTCAGATCGTTGAATTCAAAAGAAAATCGAGGGCATTAGTAATTGTGGTATGGGGTTAGAGCATTTGGCTTTGCATGGAGAAAGTTTTTTTTTGCATGGAGAAAAGGTGTAAATTTCATGACAAATTGGCGATTTCAAACGTGTTTACAAGAAATTTAAAAAATTTTACTATAAAACCCAAAGGATTGCCAACTTTAAAATGTTTAAATTTACAATTTATATCAAAGATTTACAAACCCAAATTAGATTGTCATAACGTCTAATATGTTATCTTGGCGTCTTCTACATACACATACCTAATATGAAGTTTTACATAATATTTAAGGGCATAATGTGCATTTTCCAATTCACAAATTACCTGATTTTATGTTTTTTATAAGATTGTAATAATAAATAAAATAACAATTATTATTTTGGTCTCCAAATCCAACAAATGATCAAAAAGCAAGCTCAATGATGCAGAGGATCCGGACCACCGGGGGAAAGTCGTTTGGATTCGTTGTACGGCGTCGCTGGCAACTGGAAGCCCATGGATTTGAACAGTTCAGTAGAATTGAGCTGAAAAATTTGTTGAGATTTCATGTTTCTGAGAAATTCGAGCAAAATAATATATTTTTTGAAAAATACCTATTTGAACAGAAAAATTATTTTCAAACCTTATTTTCTTTGATTTTTAAATTAAAATTTTGCAAGAAATCTATATTTTATAAGGCATCAAAAATTCAGAAAATTTGTATGCCTAGGTCTTCTAAGTCATATTGTCCTATAAATTGGTATTGATTTTGGGTTGAATTTTCAGCAAAAACCTTTCGGTTCCCGCCCGCCGGCTGGAATTCTGGTTTTGCGGCCATCGCACCACTCGCTGCCGAAGACAACAGAAGTGCCGCGGTGGTCAACACCCTTGCCACTTTCCCAATTCCGCCCACACTTCCCTTTCCTGCTGATTCCTTCTGTTGATCAGAGCCTTCTGAAATTTCCATGATTCAATCTTTATAATCCATGGTATTATGTTCTACATTATTCTAAATTCTTATTCTGGAAATGATTCTTACTTTTCGCGTCATCGAGTTGTTTGTTTTTGTCTTTTGTTGGTGCACCGCTGACCACTATAGCAATGGTCATAAGAACAATGAAAAATGCGAAATTAAATTTCATTTTGAATATATGTTCGAAATTTCCTAAATTTTTATAATTCTGTTTATTAGGTAAAAAAATTTGTCTGATATTTCTTGGGCGAAATAATAGTAAATTCTGTTCTAATGCTTATAGTGAAGTTCGAGAGTCTCGGTCTCGACTCTCGAATTGAGATTTTTCGATCGAGTCTTTTGTTTTGAGTCTCTGAAAACGAGACTTTCATTATAATGGATATGCTGGCATTTTCGTACAGGAAAATTTAAAATTAAATGGGTCCAATTTTTAAAAAAAATTCTCCAACGACCTCTATCGAGACGGAAGGTGCCGTAAAAACTAAAAATCTTAGAGACGTATAACTCTTAAAGTCGAAAATTAGAACAATTTTACAACACATTAGCCTTCAGGGACGTAGTAAGGATGCTCAGCCTTTATTTCGCTTAAAATTATTTCGCCTACCGCTTATTTCGCCTACACCTTATTTCGCCTACTCTGATTTCGCCTACAACCTTATTTCGCCTACAAAATTTTCGCCTATAACTTTTAAATTTTTTTATAAAACATAAGAGGAAGGACTGTTCAATAGGTGCGTGCTGGATGATTTATGATTTTTTAACGCAAATTTTTTATTGTTGGGTTAGCCGCAGCGAATAAAAATTTTGCATTAAAAAAATCAAAAAATCATCTAGACCGCACCTATTGAACATTGAACATTGCATTTGGCCTTTAGAAAATTAGGCTAAAAACTAGGCGATAAAGGTTGTAGGCGAAATTTTGTAGGCGAAATAAGCGGTAGGCGAAAATTTGGCAGGCGAAATAAGCGGTAGCATCCCCGTAAGGATTTGGTCTTGGAGCACTTATTTTCTTTCTTTTTTTGAAAGTTTTTGAGAATTTTAGGGTCTATTCTTAAGAATTTATTACTTTCTTACGTAAATATGTTTTTAAAACTATCACTTTATTAATGCAGTAAAGATAGGGTCGCCGGAGAAATTTTTAATTTGAGAATTTTTCATAAATTTGACAGGAATTTATCTAATGTGATATATTGTTTTTTAGCATTATAGCTTTGATTATGATTTTTGACAATTTATTAGTCTAAAAATTGAAAATTTTTGTAAAACTTTTCAAAGAAGTCTCGGTCTCGAGTCTCAGCGTCAACTCTCGGTGTCGGGGTAAAATATCGGTTTCGTTTCTGTAGTCTCGGGAAAATTTGGGTCCGAACATCACTACTGATGCTTATTTGTGATTTTTTTTGAATTATGGCGTCCTTAAATAGTGATTCTACACGGATAATTTTTGCAAGATACAATAGAGAATCCATAAAAAATATTATTGAAAATTCAATTTTCATCGAATATTAAGGAGTGATCAATCTATTTTGTTGTGGGAAAATGTTTTACTGTTGAAATACTAGTATATCTGACGTCTATGAATTATAAAGATAGTTGCATGGTATTATTAGGTGTATTTCTATGATAGCATTTTTGCGTTTTTTTATTAACAAAGATTAACTTTGGTTTTGCAGTAAATCATTTTTTCATAACAAAATACATTGATCAGTCACTAATATTCGATGAAAAATTGAATCTTCAATAATATCTTTTATAAATCTATCTATATATTGTATCTTGCAAAAGTTATCCGTGTAGAATCACTATTTAAGGACGCCATAATTCAAATAAAATCACAAATAAGCATCAGAATTACCATTTAATAAAAAAATACTGGAAAAATCCATTATGAGAAAAAATCCTTTTGTCCAATCAACAGAATTATTTTAAACAAAAGTAATCAATTTAATCTATCAATTTTTTCCACTTTGTTAATTCATAAGAACTAGTTTCTAAATTTAATAAATTTTGGAATTGGTGCTGATACAGAAATCTAAAAAATCTGCTTTAATGAAATTGACAATTTAATGAAAATAGATTTTATTCAGCGATTAAATTTTTGTGTATTATCATTAGTAATTAAGTTATAGTGCTCAGTTGATTTAATTAATTATATTATGACGAATTATATGAATATTCGCAATAAACATAAAAACACAATAATCTAAAAGTTCTTGAACATTGAATAACAAAAGTCCAAATATTATTTTTCCTTTTTATTTTAAAAATTTAAATTCAAATATCAAAATATTTTTAAATTTTATGAATAATCAGTACTACTTATTCTTTTATGAACAGAGTACTGAAGTGATCTTCTTGGGAAAAAGGTCAACTCTTGAAGGATATATTATTGTTATTTTAGTGGAAGTGACTATTCCAGTTAAATTCTTACTTTTTCGTTGGAAAACATAAAATTTCTGGCATCTATGGGCTAGGATTGGTATTTCATTCAAATCGCATGTTCGATATTCTTATTGAATGAAAGTAGTTGTAAATATTTTCGTCTGTTGGTACTTAAAGCCAATATGTAGATACCAGCAGATGAAGAATTTTTCCAGTATTTAAGCAGAATTAAACAATTGAATTCATTTTATGTTAGCATTTAATGAAAATTATTATCATTATTTTTTAATTATATTAATTTTTCACCTGCCACCTCTAATACAAAAAAAAACTAATTTCTTAATGGTAACCGTCCTTCAATGTATTTATTCTGAAAAAATTTTGAAAAAATTTAAATTTATATTCTGATTCTACTATGATATCTTACTTTTGCTGTTAATTTATCTAATTAATTAATTTATTTATTTATTTATTTATTTATTTATTTTAAATCTCCATAAATTCTCTCTCCATTAATTCTCTAAAATATCAAGATGAAAACAATTTTTATACTTACATAACTTATTAAGATCGCATTTTTTATCGAAAGATGAATATTGAATCAATCAAAGTGTTATCTATCATTTTTGTCGGAATTTTCTCAATTGTATTTGGAGGAGGTATCTTATCTTCTCTAAACCCCATTCCCACTGGCCTTGCTGCTCTGAGCCGTCTTCAGCTTCATCCAGAATGCCCCCGCGACATTCTTGACGGGGTCGATCCCACTATTTCATCTCTGTTCGACATTTTCGGACACGTTGCTTGGACGCCGAATATCAAAAGTGGCCTGTCTGCATGGGCATTGGCCAACGGGAACGATCAAATTGAGTGCGGACTGTTGCAAATTGATTTTGGCGCGAAACTTTGCACCAAATTGCGCGGATGCGATCCAACTAATTTCATCCTGGCAAACCAATGGGACAAATCGCAATGCAAAAACGGCTGGAACTAACAGTATCTGATGGTGGACATATGGTGATAATATACCAATATGTGTTTATCGTCCATTGTACTGTTTTTACACAATTTGTTGGTTATTTTGAATTTTTTTATCTTTTCAATGAGAAGATGAACTGGTCATTTTTAAAGATTATAAATAACTAGAGACCGGATCAGTCGTATATATTCAAAAAAAAATTCTCCGCTATCGAGGTCGCGCCACTCATAATATACTGATTTTCTCAGGGAAAACGTTCCAACTTCATAAGAAAAATGCTTTATTTTTGAAATTCATTTTTTTACTCGTCAGCTCGTCCCTCAAAGACCAGGGAAATTTAACAGTTCGGAATTAAAAAAAATTATTTTTTATGATGGTCACTTTCTTAACTCAACTTTTTTCGCAAATTGTCTGTGATTTTCGTTAGAAAATTTTTTGGCATAAGGTTTGTCAATTCTGTTGACAGATATGGTTTCAGGATCTTCTTCTGTTAATTTGGAAAAATATTTTTAAATATTTTTACGATTTTTTAAATTTAATATGAAATATTTATTCAGCATTTGATAATTTATACCAATTTGCTACAATAATACCGACTTGCTACAATGTATTTTAACAAGAATAAATTTACCGTATTTCCTGTATTAGACCCCCCGGGGGATTTATTTTTCAACCCCCCTCCAGAGGGGGGGTCTATTACAGGGGGGACTAATTGCAGGGGGGGGATTTGTATTTCAACCTCAGTCGTGAAGAGGGGGGTACTATTTTTCGACTCCATTTTTGAGAGGGAAAATTTTTTGAGGGAGAAAATTTGCATAACAATCAGACAGAAATGTCATCCATACTCATGTCTGCATGAATGGCCTAGAGGATAGTGCTGCAGACTACTGTCTCCTTCTTTTGGGTTCAAGTCCCGTTAGACTAAATTAATTTTTTCTTAAACTATTTATCAGTCAAAAACTAAAAAGAATTTTTTTTTGTTCATTTGCAAACCAAAAAATTTTTTATATTCAAAACATATGGTATGTGAGGAATATTGTATTTGGCAGCTAAAATTAAAATTACCAAAACACACCCCTAAAAATGAGGCTCTGGACCAAAATACACCCCTAAAAATGAGGCTCTGGACCAAAATACACCCCTAAAAATGAGGCTCTGGATCAATATACACCCCTAAAAATGAGGCTCTGGATCAATATACACCCCTAAAAATGAGGCTCTGGACCAAAATACACCCCTAAAAACGAAGTTCTGGAAACGAAATACTCCCAAAATTTTACCAAGATGAAAAATGCTCTCATTGAAGGGAGTGAAATTGAAATTGCCGAAGAAATCCATTGAATTTTGAAAAAATTTTGTATCTACATATATAAAAATTCAAATTTTGGATAGAACCCCCGGGNGGGGGGGGACTAATTGCAGGGGGGGGGGACTTAATACAGGAAATACGGTAGTAAAGCTTTATTTATTTATTCCATTGAATATGATAAAAAAAATAGAGAAATAGACATGTAAAAAAGAAAACATGTAAAAAATGAATTTTAATTAATTTAATTAAAATTTAATTAAAAAGAGTAACTTATCTACATGTTAATAGCATCATAAAATAAGAAGCAAATTTTAACAAAAATTAGCTTCTAAAGGATCAATCTTAAGTCAATGCTGCACTCTCTTTTGCAAGTTATTGCAGAATAATTTTACTAAAAATGATCAATTTGTATTGCAAAGCCTAATCCAAAATAGCTCAAAATCGCAACCCAAAAATATTTTAAAATATTAATTTTAGGGAAAAAGAAGATATTTTTTGCAATTTAGCATGATCACTAAAAGATCTGGTTCCATTTTTTCTATTATCTATTTATTGAATTTTGGTCACTCATATATTACTTTAAATGAAGCATATAATTTTTAGCATCCACATTATAATCTTTATAAATATAAATTTTTTTTCAGCATTCATTATCATTCTAAGATTTACTTTCATAATAGAAATAAGGGAAAATGCTCTTGATTACAATTTTGGCCGCCATTGTCATAAATAATCACTGTGCAGGTCATTTTTACATAATATTTTTTTCCTTTATTAAAAAATAGAAGTACAACTACATTTAAGAAAATAAAACCTGTAAGTTATATATAGATATAATTTTATTTTACATAGCAGATGACGAAATAAGTGCCTCCGAATGTGTCGCCGATTGGTTGGTCATTAACCGTGAAGTTAGGGATTGGCAGGATAAAAATGGCCGATTTTTCCTGGATGTTTGGCCCGATGTCATTTTTGATAACGAAAACGACCAAGAAGATCTGAAGAGATTTGATGAATTGGTGGCCAAATGTGTGGGGGAAGAAAGTGTGCAGATGAGTGAAGATGGACTGATGAGGAGAATGGTCGATGTGAGACAAATAAGACAAGAAAGTGGAGGAGACGGATATGACGATACCTTCTATGTGTCTGAGCAACTCAGTTATGTGTTGCGTAAGTGGAACACATCAAAATTTTATCGAACAACTTTATCAAAAGTGCATTTATTTTAGTGTGCCTCTAATTTTTGAGATGCCTTTTTGTTTTTTCGTTACTAGCTGAAGCTGCTTCTTANAGGGAAAATGCTCTTGATTACAATTTTGGCCGCCATTGTCATAAATAATCACTGTGCAGGTCATTTTTACATAATATTTTTTTCCTTTATTAAAAAATAGAAGTACAACTACATTTAAGAAAATAAAACCTGTAAGTTATATATAGATATAATTTTATTTTACATAGCAGATGACGAAATAAGTGCCTCCGAATGTGTCGCCGATTGGTTGGTCATTAACCGTGAAGTTAGGGATTGGCAGGATAAAAATGGCCGATTTTTCCTGGATGTTTGGCCCGATGTCATTTTTGATAACGAAAACGACCAAGAAGATCTGAAGAGATTTGATGAATTGGTGGCCAAATGTGTGGGGGAAGAAAGTGTGCAGATGAGTGAAGATGGACTGATGAGGAGAATGGTCGATGTGAGACAAATAAGACAAGAAAGTGGAGGAGACGGATATGACGATACCTTCTATGTGTCTGAGCAACTCAGTTATGTGTTGCGTAAGTGGAACACATCAAAATTTTATCGAACAACTTTATCAAAAGTGCATTTATTTTAGTGTGCCTCTAATTTTTGAGATGCCTTTTTGTTTTTTCGTTACTAGCTGAAGCTGCTTCTTATTTTACAGGTGTCTTATTTAAGAAGGCTTCTTATTTTAGAAGAAATACCGGTGCGATTCATTCCAGAGAAAATTGCAAATTGTAATTTATCTACGATTTTTTATGATTTAGAATTCCTCTTCCCATAGCAATATCCAACTAGCTGTAGACAAATAAAATAAAATATTTATGAAAATTTTTAAAAAGAATAGATAGTTGAGATTTAGAATTCAACTTTAGATAAAATACAATGTTTGACCAATTTTGCCGCATTGCATTATGAAAATGCCAAAATGGAAATGGTCAAACCAGATGAGATAAGGATCATCGCGGATTCTTTGCCGGATATTATTCATTCCGGAATGGACGGATTTGCAGAATTGAAGGAGTGCATTGAAAGAATAGAAAAGCCAGAGGACAACGATAAGTCCCTGATTGGAAAAATTCCATCAATATTCGGCACCAAAAAGGGTTACAATTAGTCATATAAATTGAGAAATGATTTAATCCATTTTTTCAGGAAACGAGGATGTCGTGGATGATTGCCTTATCGATGAAAATGATCAGAAGGAAGATAATTCAGCACTAAATTGCATAGATGTAAAGATGTTAAAACAAAGTTCCCAGATAAAGCGCATTCTACAAAAACATGTTATGCTGTCAGGAAAAGTCTACAATCAAATTGGTAAAATTATACCAAAAATTTTCTAGGTCAGATTAACGAGTTCAGAAATTCAAGGAATAAATTTCTCGGATTTTAAATTTTTAATAGAATTTTTCAAAGGTAATTGGTGATCTCATCAGCAAAACTAGCTTTTTAAAAATAAATTATCATAAAAACCTAAAAGATAAGTACAACCTATTTAATAGACATTGTAATTCACATAAATATCTCAAATCCAAATTCTACATTATTCATTAGAGATCGAATCGGTCAGTTAAGCCATTAGTTTTTTGGTTTTACTTTTTTTGCATAAAAATAACCGAACGAAAATTTAGCACAATTTAAGTTTCGATTTTTCGGTTTTTTGAATCGATCGACCGACCAATGGTTGTTTGTCGAACATTTTTACAATAGGTATTCTGAATCAGAATGTTATACAGCTTTTTCCTCGCCTCGGACCAAGGTCAGTGTATTGAATTTCGGGAAGATTAAGGTTTAAATGATAATTTTTCACAAGAATAATTTTTGAAATGAATTCTTATTCACAAGTCAATCTTATAACTGTGTTCAATTTTTGGAGGATAAGCATTTTATAGATTTTACGTTCACTGGCATCACCCAACACATTTTTATTTAAAGAGTTAGAAAAGAATAGCAAGAATTACTGATGAGATCATTTTTATCGGTGATATCATCGTGTACTTTTTCAATATATCAGAGTTGATTCCCTTGTAAATATAAATTTGAAAAATAGAAATAAAAATTATATAAACTTTGAATCAGCTGCCGAAATGCGCTGTGCCGTTGATTTTTTGGTTACCAAAATGATGGCGAAAACACGGATGGAATTATCTGAAAAAGACCATACAGTTATGAGGAGTATAGTGAAGCCAAAAGAGCCGATGGGCCAAGATGTCGAGCAATTGTATCAAGAGCAATGTGCTGAATCAATTTTTCGCCGGAATGTCATGCAGAAGCACGGAATGGGCGGAATGCTGAACGCATCCTACGGCACCATATACCTTGATCGGAATCTACAAGATACACTGGGTCTGTTTTAACATTTCCATTAATTGACCATAAATAATTTACCATTTGTTTAATTTATTCGCTTTTTGTTTAATTNAAGTTATTGCAGAATAATTTTACTAAAAATGATCAATTTGTATTGCAAAGCCTAATCCAAAATAGCTCAAAATCGCAACCCAAAAATATTTTAAAATATTAATTTTAGGGAAAAAGAAGATATTTTTTGCAATTTAGCATGATCACTAAAAGATCTGGTTCCATTTTTTCTATTATCTATTTATTGAATTTTGGTCACTCATATATTACTTTAAATGAAGCATATAATTTTTAGCATCCACATTATAATCTTTATAAATATAAATTTTTTTTCAGCATTCATTATCATTCTAAGATTTACTTTCATAATAGAAATAAGAAAATTTAGCACAATTTAAGTTTCGATTTTTCGGTTTTTTGAATCGATCGACCGACCAATGGTTGTTTGTCGAACATTTTTACAATAGGTATTCTGAATCAGAATGTTATACAGCTTTTTCCTCGCCTCGGACCAAGGTCAGTGTATTGAATTTCGGGAAGATTAAGGTTTAAATGATAATTTTTCACAAGAATAATTTTTGAAATGAATTCTTATTCACAAGTCAATCTTATAACTGTGTTCAATTTTTGGAGGATAAGCATTTTATAGATTTTACGTTCACTGGCATCACCCAACACATTTTTATTTAAAGAGTTAGAAAAGAATAGCAAGAATTACTGATGAGATCATTTTTATCGGTGATATCATCGTGTACTTTTTCAATATATCAGAGTTGATTCCCTTGTAAATATAAATTTGAAAAATAGAAATAAAAATTATATAAACTTTGAATCAGCTGCCGAAATGCGCTGTGCCGTTGATTTTTTGGTTACCAAAATGATGGCGAAAACACGGATGGAATTATCTGAAAAAGACCATACAGTTATGAGGAGTATAGTGAAGCCAAAAGAGCCGATGGGCCAAGATGTCGAGCAATTGTATCAAGAGCAATGTGCTGAATCAATTTTTCGCCGGAATGTCATGCAGAAGCACGGAATGGGCGGAATGCTGAACGCATCCTACGGCACCATATACCTTGATCGGAATCTACAAGATACACTGGGTCTGTTTTAACATTTCCATTAATTGACCATAAATAATTTACCATTTGTTTAATTTATTCGCTTTTTGTTTAATTATAAAATGTTCAAAAATTATGTTTTCCGTATAAAACAACAAATAAGTTTAAGTTAAATTAATATTGATTTTAACTCATAAGAAAAATTTAGAACATCAAAATTAAATATTAATGGAATACCATATTTTCTGTATTAAGTTCCCCTTTAATTTATCCATTGGAAAATTTTGATTCTCCATCTACATATGATGAATTTTGTTAGCTTAATGGAAATGAAAGTAAACAAAATATTCTTTAAGGGAATCTTTTTTCACCTCACTCATATCAGTAATATGTTTACATCCAATATCCATTCCATGTACTTCCATAAAAATGGAACGGTTAAATATCAGCGAAATAAAAATCATTAAGGGATGATGAAGTATGTGCTCTTCAATATCACATAATGGCATGAGACAATGATTGTAGATTGTTTTCAATGTTATTATTTAATTACAACCCCTGGGTTTTTATATAAAAATGTAATTCACATAATGTTGATTACAAGAAAAATCCTTTTAATTCTTGATTTATTCAAAAATTGAATTATTGAATATATTTTTTATTTTAGATAACATATCTCTGCATTTGGCCGATTATATGGCCACCAAATTTGTGTGACGCCGACTTACTGCGCGATCAGACGTGCTTATGGCCAGTGACATAAATACATCACTTTTTCGAATTCGAATTCACCACGAAAAGGTCAATTTGAACTACCAAATATCCACGAATACGGAAAATGGTCTATACAAATATATTAAATCAATAAAAGATGCAAACTTCAAAAATTGGGAACAGAAAAGTGTAGCCGAATTGGTACAATTATTTGATGTCAACCAATTGTTTTTGTCCAAACAATTTATGAATAACTATCTGGATAACAACAAAGGTTGGTTAATAGACTAGGTAGGTTTTTTGTGCAAAATTAATGTTAATTCAATTTATTTAATAATTGTTAATAAATAAAGGCGGGTAATATAAAATATTAATTCAATTTATTTAATAATTGTTAATAAATAAAGGCGGGTAATATAAAATATTAACCATATTATGTAGTCGACCACCTTGCAAAATTAATACATATAAAAACCATTGCGCAGATGATAACGACCCTTCATTGGATATTTTTGGTCTAAAATAAATAAAAATACATAATTAATATTATGTATGGTTAAAATTCAGGAACCAATATTTTTATTATGCTATACTTTAACGCGATGTTGCTTTTGGCCCTTTTTCTTATGGCGTTTTTGGGCCAAATCATTATGGTGGAAGCCGGTGGATGCTTTAGCAAGCCAAAGGTCCCGCCGAAAGGAAGCTCAAAAGATAGATGTAAAATTCAGAAAAAAAATAAATTCAAAATATTTACTTATATCCTCGTAATATAGAAGGAAAAACGAATATAAATTCAATTTCTGAATCTACCGTGATATTTTTTTTCTGTGGATTTAATTACTAATTTTATTGGTTTATAGAAAGTCAAGGTGTATCTTTTTCCTCCAGAAATCTATATAAAAATAATTAAAATGGTTAAAAATTATAAATCATTTATTAATAAGAAAAATAATAATAAAAAAACTTTTAGGGATCGATGGATGAAATTGTGAAGGAAATGAAGCGATATACAGAAAGGAATCATTATATTGTTAGTAGATTATTATCCTGTGATCAATTATCATTGTTTATTCAATGGATTAAACGTAGTATTTTATATTATTAATTTTTTTCCCGATTATTGCCCTTTTAGATTTTCCACTTCAATACTTTTTATATAAATAAATATTGGATTCTGACTTGTGAGCTCATAACAAATATTTTCATAATTTTTTGTAATAAATATGCACGGCTACTCAACATTTGGGGATCACAACAAATGGAAATGCGGTTTTCAAAAAATCATAACTCGGCTAAAAAAGCTTATTTTTGATGTGGTTTTTTGTGCCATATTCAGAATAACAAGGGCTATCATTTAAAAAAATAGCAGATTTTAAAATATTTTCCCCACTTAAATAAAAAATTGTATGCTTTTTAAATCAGTTCAAAAACCAATTTCGAAACAGTGAGTATACTGATAATAAACCCCCTTCCCCCAATTAAAAGTTTACTCTATTCCGTTAAACAGAAAATTAATTTTAAAAAAAGCAATTTCCTAATATCAACTATCTAGTTAGATATTACCTAAAATTGAACCATATCTTTCATTTAATTTCAATATTTATCATACCATAGATTCGAAAATCTATTCCTCAGGAGTTGAAATATTTTAACCATTTCTAAAATATTTTTTATAAGGCAAGAAGTACAAACTGATCATACTTGTGGAGCCATCGAAGCTTGATGAGCAATGGATTGGCAGTATCAATGGGAGAGATACCTATGTGGTATTGACTATTACACGACGATGCTGCCATCCGTCCCTACGGCATTTGTGTGTATGAGGCCGTATTTGATGGTTGGAATTGGGTTGTAAACCGTGAAAAATCACAAAATCAGGCCAGAATTTACTTGGAATTATCATATTATTCGTCTTTGATGCACTTATTGTCATTTTTCACTAAATGCAATTTCTCTAATATAAGAAGAAGCACTTGAAGAAACTTTTATTTTAATATTTTATCATAAAATAATTATCTATTAACCATCAAAAATGAGCCTTTTTAATCGAAAATTGGCCAATAATGCGATTTTTGATAAAAAAAATTTCATAAAAAGTCAAAGAATGTACCAATCGAAATGCCGTTTCTAAATTCGATGCAGAATCCAACGGGTTAAAATATGGGTCTATAAAAAGCTTAATTTCCTGCTAATAAACTAGTTTTAAACCCAAAAAACGGGTTGACCTGGGCCATTTCGGAATTTATTCCCGAAATTTTCAAAAGTAATGATAATGGGACTAAAAAGCAAAAAAATATATTTTTTTTTCACAACACTTCAGATTTTTTGAATCATTCTTTAAAGTTACGTTCACATGAATACATAAAGCAATACTACCGTATTACCTCTAATAGAACGGCCGGCCGCTCTATTTTTCAACCACCCTCGAGAGGGCCGGTCTAATAGAGGGACGGCCAGATTACCTCCCCCGGCAAAATAAAAAGTTGGTAGTTTTTTTAAAAGATATTTGGGATTTTTAGTTGTTTTTTTAGTTGTTTTATTAAGCCGATTTTTTATAAATTTTAAAAGCGAGAGTAGATCCGAGGACATTCAAACAAGCAGGTAAACGTTCTAATTTAAGTCCCGTGTCATGAGGGGGAGGGGGGGGGGAGGAGGGGACAAACGGGGCCTGCCTCCCCCCGCCGAACCGTGATTTCAGCCAAAATGATCAAATTTCTTAAGAAAAATGCCTTATTTTCTCCCAAAATTTTCTCCGGCGGTCCCTCCTTTTTCAACAAAATAAAATATTTTGGATCAAAAATTAATACATCCCTATAAAAACAGATATAGCAGTTACGAAAATGCACCCTTAAAATTGAATTTTTTTAAATTTTCTACACGCCCCCTCTCCGAAACGCTAGGCTCGTTACGCCCCTGATTAAATTTAAAATGAAAAAATTTTTTTTCGATTTCTAAAAAAACATTTATATAATCAAAAATAAAATTTGAAAAAAATTTGACTAAGGGCTTTTGGAGTTCTTTTTGTTGGGGGCCGGTCTAATGGAGGGGGCCGGTCTATTTTTCAACCACCCTCGAGAGGGCCGGTCTATTAGAGGGGGCCGGTTTAATGGAGGGGGCCGTTCTAATAGAGGTAATACGGTAATTATGATATGATCTGGTATTTTTTTAATTTTCACAAAATTTAGAATCAAAAGTCTTGATGAATATCTTTTTGGAAAAAATTTAACAAGTAAGTTTGTTAAGAATTGGTCCAATTTAAAAGTTTTCAAAAAAAAATTGGTTTGAGGGAACCAAGAAACGGAGCTGAGTGAGAAGTGGAAGAAGATAAAATAAAGACACATATAAAATTTCGTAGAAAAAAATCATTTGATAATATAAAAATGGCGAAGGTGGGAAAATTTTGCATTTTAAGGCGAAAAAATCAGGTTTCTTAAGAAAATTTAACCAATTTAACTTAAAATTTTATGCCATTCTTAGGATAAGTATTTTCGGCCAAAATTTTCTTTTTTTTTCAGCCAAAACTTTCTTTTTCGGCCAAAACTGATTCATATCGGGTTGAAGACCGGGAACTTTGTTTCCGGGGCTCAGAGTTCACCGGTTCCCTCTCAACCCTAGTGCCGATAGAATGAATGCGCAATGTATATGATAGCATCATTATATTTGTATTGATTAAGCATATGGACTAAGGCAATATTCAATTATTTCACTTGTTATATCTTTATAAAAAATGAAAATACCAATGAAAAGGATTGCTAAAAAATAAAACAAAGATTATAACCAACAATTTCCCCATCAACTGTTATTTTGGGCAGAAAATAATCTCCGGAATTTGACCCATCTCCATGCAGGTTTCACTCTCGTCATTTGGGTCTTCCGAGGCATCCTGGAAGTGCCAGTTGATGTCAGACTGTCCTTTGCGTTCCAATTTGATTTTTTGCTGTCCTTCGTACCCATAGTATGACATCACTCCCTGAATGATTCGAGATAGTATATTCCTTCCCTTTTTTGAGATTTTTATGACTTTTTTTCCTCACCCTAATGATAATATGATGTAGATTAAAATCCAGCACTCTCAAAAACAAAAATAGAACGCGGAATTGTGGAAAATTAGCTTTTTACTGAAATTTCAAAAATATTATACAAATATTAAACGTAAAGTGTACAGGTAAGAAAACTTCTAAATTTTTATTTTTTTGCAAGTTGGATTCAAAAATGAGGTAGAATAATTTGATTAAAAGAAAAACAAATTATTTAAGCAATTGGAAATGGGCATCGAAGAAAAAAAGGAAGAGTACGAGGACTATCGTAGAGCTTATTTATCTTGTCATTGTTGTTTTTGCATTGGGTGCTTTTGTTGGATGGCTTATTGCTGGTGGTAAATTGAATTGTGGGTGACAAATTGATTTTCAAATTTATTATTCACAAATGATATGTGAATTGATTTAGGCTATTTCAAATACTTTTTATTCAATTCCATTATTATTTTCATTTTGATTGATAAATTGTTTACTAATCTGGATTTTTCTAAATTTCTATCTTGTTCCAATCATTTTCTATTTTATTTTCGTCTTTATTGTCACGATTTGATATTTTTTGCTTGATAAAATATTTTTCCCAATAAATATAATAACACATTATATATATAATATAAAGTCATGCAGGGACAAGAATTTTTGTATTTATACAGGTAGGGACAGAATAGTGTTGGAAAAATAGTCCAGCTCCGGATCGAGACTCAAAATTCCGGTTCAAAAATCAATCCAGCCTTTTTTTTTTTGTTTGTTTATTTTTCTATTAATAATCTTGCAAAAATTTTCATGGTTGTTGATGGATTATAATTTATGTTTAGAATTTAGATGATGGATAGTAATGGATGGATTTTTGATTTCATTTTTTAATTATTTAATAAATAAGCAATAAATGTAAATAATATCCTTTAAAAATCATCTATTTTTTTAATGGTTTAAATGATGTTAAATTGATTACTGTTGAAAATTCTTTTTAGTCACCATTTCGTAGCTGAATCTGTTTTTTCGATTTTAGTAAACTCATTATGGAAGGAGTTCTTTTTTAAATTAAGTTCATTGTAATTTTAAGGTTCAAAATAATTTAAAAAGATTATCAAACAACTTACAATAAAACGCAAAAAATTCAAGAATAAGTTGGCAAAAATGCAAAAAAATAAATTTTCTATTTTAAGTTTGCTAGGCCAAAACGAACTTGTAAGCAAATCCTGTTGTACGCCGGCCGGAGAACTTTGAATTTCCCGCCCTTTTCCCCATTCTTTTGACACTCTTATTTGTTTTGCACGTGTGATCAATCCCTCGCCCATATAAATACTCATTTTTCCCCATAAACGTCACTCTTCTCTCTTGCATAATTTTTCTGCAAGAATAAATAAATATAAACTCTCTTCCTGTCTTTTATTTGGAAATCCGAGTTCACAACGAACAAGGATATTTATTGATTTTATTTCGCATTTTTACATTTTTCGCCGACTGTGTTCTTTGTTCCTTCCCACTAGGGAATTCGGATTATAAGATTTTTCTCCCCATCGACTCCCTATAAGTCGTGCTTGGCGCTCCCGAGTTGCACTTTCCTTACGACCTGTAAGAAAGTTGCCTAAGCGGTAAGAATCACTGACTTTCAACAAACACCCGAGTAGCATCCGATTCATAGGAATTTTCGCATTTTTCATCTGTCCTAAACAAAATATGTATCCGAATTATTATCCTGATCAGTATTATCAGCAATATTCTACCAATCCTAAAAATGTGAATAAGAACTTTCAATTTTATTCTCAACAATCATTACAATACAATGTTAACTCTGTATCTCAGTCACAAAATCACAATGAATACCTCCAGATTGCCCCAGGTAAACAATTGATCGATCCCTATTTGGTCAATGGGCATATTATTCAACCGAATAAAGCTCAAATGCAACAAAATTATGCATATTATCAGAATTCTTATCCACTTAAAAATGTATCTTCCGCTTCCCATGTGGTTGGTACTCAAAATCAGTATTTTGATAGTTCTTATTATCTAGCTGTTAATCAAATGCAAGCTAATTCCAACCGAACCAATAATATTCAGATTATGGTTAGTTCTCAAGTTTCTTTTCCAACTCAATCCATAGTTTCTTATTCAACGGCTAATTCCACTGCATATCGATCCCAAAACGTAAATGCCACACAATTTTGCATGTATCCCATTGCCCATACAAACCAATCGATTCCTTCAGTATCGGCAAAGTCCACCTATATTTCGGATCAGGGAACTATTTCGGAACAGAAACAAAAAGTAGGAACTATTAGCTCATACACACTGGTCAATGATAAAAAACAAGAAAATTTACTGTTCAATAACCAATATTCCAAATTACAGAATTTCAATACCGATACTTTCTCCCAATCTGATAACCAAGTTAAATCTCAAAATCCCCAAAAATGTAGTATAAAATTGGGGCGCATTGAAGTATTAAAGACCCCATCAGTAATCTCTGCAACACAAACTGTGGTAGATTATTCGAAATCTGATCTTTCACCTAATCATGTCCCTTCAAAGGATGAAAATCATGGAATTGGTGATCTGATAAATTTTGATCCCTTGCCAATAAAGTCCCCTCCACGGACTAAAGATACGGCTGAAATCGAGGATCTTAAAGAATGTTTTGAAAATATTTTCAATTCGGCCCCTGAAAATGATTGTCCTGTGATTCAAACACATCCTCAAGTTGAAAATGACATAAAGCTGGATCCAAGCCCAAGAAATGAGTCTAGTGAGAAGAAGAGAAAGGGAAACAAAGGCAAAAATAACGAATTTGGAGCAAATAACAGTCCGGACTCTCATGTTCAATCGAAATTTAAAATTCCATCCCTCATGTCACTCAAAATTCCTAACCCTTTTCGGCTTTCCATGCCGGGGTTAGATGATCAAATGACGGCCGATGAGCGTAAATATCGGGTGGAGAAGGGATTTCCCTTGACATGGCCACCTAAAGCTCTTTCCGCTCAGAAAAAATCGGGCTCAAAAAAAGTGCCGATGAGGACATTGACAAAAGTTAAGAGGGAGGAGGCACCCAAATGCCAGCCTTACTTAAAAACTCCCACAGGCAGTCCTAATTTAAAAGCCATCCGACATTCGGCCAGTAGCTCTGTCAAACCAAAAAGTTTTACATCTTCACAATTCGCTCCCCATGCGAATTGTCGTCAAACTGATCACCATACATCTTCACAATTCGCCCCCCATGCGAATTATCGACAAGCGGATCACCATTTGGCCAACAATTTTAGCCAGCCGAGCTGCTTTAATTGTGCACAATTCGCTCTCCACGCGGATTGGCACCAAATCCCTTCATCTTTTTCAGGTTTCTGGCCTCCGTGGCCCTTCCATTTCAGGTGCTGGTGTGCATGTCATTGTCATCGCTACGGCTGTTGTGCTCAAATGCATTGTTGCGGGATGCCTGCTGCCGGAACGCCGCCTTCTGCTGCCCGGAAGAACGAGCGACCTGTTCGACTTCGAGGACGAAGTCTGGATGGACCGGGGGGATGTTGTACGCCGGCCGGAGAACTTTGAATTTCCCGCCCTTTTCCCCATTCTTTTGACACTCTTATTTGTTTTGCACGTGTGATCAATCCCTCGCCCATATAAATACTCATTTTTCCCCATAAACGTCACTCTTCTCTCTTGCATAATTTTTCTGCAAGAATAAATAAATATAAACTCTCTTCCTGTCTTTTATTTGGAAATCCGAGTTCACAACGAACAAGGATATTTATTGATTTTATTTCGCATTTTTACATTTTTCGCCGACTGTGTTCTTTGTTCCTTCCCACTAGGGAATTCGGATTATAAGATTTTTCTCCCCATCGACTCCCTATAAGTCGTGCTATCCTTATACCTATTTGCCTTTAATAGACTTGACCTAAAAGCTTTATAATTTATTTGATCACAATTTAGCACTGTCGGATCAAGTGATAACAATTATGATAAATTAATTAGTGAAAAACTGGGACTTATTTTTTCAACCAATTTTGAGAGGGGGAGGGTCTGTTACAGCAGAGAGGGGAATCATTTATACATCCTTGAAACTCTGAAGCTCTTAATACAAGATATATTTTTTGGTAAGAAAAAATTTTCTAGCCAAAAAAGGATATTTTGGTACTATTATTGCCTAGAATTTTTCAAAAATTTAATGTGTTCAAAAATATAGTGATTTATATTTTTTTAAATTTAGAAGAACTTTTAACTTTAAATAAATTCATGAACCTTGCCTATTTTTTCAAAAAAATTTATTGTTGTTTAAAATTGATTGGACCCTTAAAATTTTTATTAGCTCCTAAAATTTTTTAATGGACCCTTAAAGTTTGATTGAACCCTAAATTATGAGACCCCTAAACTGGATTAAAGCTTGGATAAATTGGTGATCAGTTTTACTTGTTAAAATGTTTAAAAAGTTTTTCGAAAGTTCTGCTGATTTTTCTTATAGAAATTGAATATAAAAAAAATGTATAATAAATAGGGTGAATTTTTATATTTGTATTTGTATTTTATTCTGCCTCTAGGGCGTCAAATCAAAACAAAGAAATAAGTGAAACAACAAATAAATAGAACAGCAGCACGAAATAAAGTCAGATTTGTCGAGATCCAGGAAAAGGGTCGAAAAGGGGTGACAAATCAAAATCATCTAAGAGTTTAGCAAAACAAATTGGATTATTTTTACGAATATTTTGTGGGAGTTTTGAATAAATTTTCGGGACTCTAATAAAAAATGAGTTATTACGAATTTTGGACGACGAAACCGGGACAAAAATTTTAAAAAGGTCCCCACGGGTAGTGGTTTCTTTGATTGTGTAAGCATTCTTGTGGTCTAATTTTATGGATCCATGCAGAGTTTTATGAAAAGTTATAAGATCAGTCTTTAAGCGCCGGTGTTCTAAACTTTCAATCTTAAAATGGCGGATTAGCTCAGAATATTCTGGAATTGGCAAATTTGGTTTAGAACGCTNTTAGGAAGATCAGAAACGTAAAATATAAACAGAATTGGGCCTAAAATGGAGCCCTGGGGAACTCCACTATAGACATCATGAGGATTTGAGAAGGATTCCCCGAGCCTAACCACAAACTTTCGGTGGGAGAGAAAATCACTGATCCATCTTAAAAGTGTGTCTGGTACTTTCGCATTCTTAAGTTTTTCCAAAAGTTTACAATGTGGTACAGTGTCAAAAGCTTTTTGGAAATCGAAAAATATGACATCAATAGCCTTCTTTTGTTCAATTGCCAATGAATTATCATTGACAGTTTCCAAAAGTTGGCTAACAACAGATTTTGAATGACGAAAACCGTGTTGACAATTTGGGAGAACTCCCGTTTTCTCTAGAAATTTCGATAATTTCTGATAAATCAATTTTTCCATTATTTTTGAAACAGGGGATAAGAGTGTGATAGGTCGATAATCATTAGGTTTAGAGGAATTGGGTGTTTTAGGGATGGGAGATATGATGCCTAGTTTCCAGGTTGAAGGAAGTTTTCCAGCCATGATGGAATAAGAAAAGATGTAATGAAGTGGGTAAGCCAAAGTTACAGCACAATTTTTAAGAAAAAGTTCAGGAATTTGATCAGAAGAGGGGTTATTTTTATAACTAAGCTCTTCTAAAAGTTTATAAACATCCTCATCAGAAAAAGTCAAATCTAAATTTGGTGGAGAGGGAGGATGAAATTCGATATTATCGGTTTGACTTTCAGTACATTTAGTGAAAACAGATTGAAAGAAAGAAGCAAAAAGTTTGGCCTTGCCCAGATCAGTAAAAATTGGCTCATTTTGAGGGCTAAAAAGAGTTGGAATATTACAGTTTTTTGGTTTTAAAAAGGAAGAAATATATTTATATTTTGTGTTCATTTTCGAAAAGTGTTTATTTTCCCTATTTCTTAAAAATTTGGCAATTTGCTGATCAATTTTTATTGTGACCTGATCAAATTTTTCCTTAACTTTTTCAAAATGGATAAAGGGATAGAGTTTATTTCGGTATTCCATCATGCTCATGATGTTTTTTGGATATTTAGGGTGTGAAGAGAGCAAGAGAGCAATTTATTAGGCACAAATTTCTCGATTGTTTCATGGATAAAATCGCAAAAATTTTGATATAATGAATCAATGTTTGTACTAGATGAAAAAATTGTATTTTTTGTATTTCAATTTTTACAAAAAATTGTAAAAATTGTATTATATGCAAATATATTTATTTTTGCTGACTCAGAACGGCTTAAAAATCAGTAAAACACATTTTTAGCATGTTTTGAACGCTCTAGCATGGACTTCTAACTGCATATTTCTGCATATTTTCGACTTTTTATGCATATTTTGCATTTTTCGCATATTTTTGACATATACCGCATATTTTTGGTCATTTTTGGAGAAATTTTCCACATATTTTGGCCTTTTTGTACATATTTTTCAAATTTTGGAGTAATTTTTGAAGAATATTAAATCTTAAAATGGCGAAAATTTTGTTTCTACGAAAATAGGTAAAATTCCATTTCGATAATAAGTAAAAAATGGAGAAAAATTGTGGAAAAATGAGAAAATTGCATTTTTCTCCATTTTTTGGGGAATTTTTGGACTTTATTTTTTGTCTTGAAATACGTAAAATATCCAAATAACCACTTTAAATAGTATTGAATTGCTTGTTAAGCTAATTTTTTTTAAAAATTTTAGGCATATTTTGTGCATTTTTTGCACTTTTTGGTGCATATTTTATGAGCATATTTGAGAAATTTTTGCGCATATAAAAATTGACCCTAGTAATAAAACTGAAAATAAATATGAAATTATAAATCACGAAATAAAAAAAACTAGGAATGAAATGTAATTAAGGTTTTCCAGTTTTTGAATGCCAAATAGGAAGCCGATCATTTGGGCAGTGATCACTTGAGCAGTGATCATTTTTGGGCAGTGATCACTTTTGGGCAGTGATCACTTGGGCAGTAAAAATGATACAAAATTTTCAAACAATTATTTTTTCTCAAAAAAAATTTAAAAAAAAATCACCAGCCCTGTATTTTTTCAAAAAAGTTACATATGATATATTAAGCGTCTGATTTTTCGAAAATTTTCACAAATTCCGATTTTCGTTTGGAATATTTCACTAGTTCCCTTGATGGTTCAATTTCTTTTCCCAACATTATCAGTTAGGCAGTAAAAATTGAGAACAAAAATTGATATGCCGATTTTATGCTACACTCGTCGCCATCGGGAATTTTGCATGCTATTTTCACCTCTTCTCTGTTCTTTGCAGTAATCATGGCTAGCAAAAAACGAGTATATAAATAATGCAATAGGAAATATAAAAGATATTCGCTTCAATATATAGATCATTTTTTAAACATATGAGTTTTGGAAATTTTTTACATTTTGGCCTTTTTAATTTTCCCAAATTCCTTGAAAAAAACGTGCAGGCGCTCTGTAAAATTTTGTAACTCCTCAAGAACTCTGAAATATGAATTAGAAAATTTTCTGAAATCCGAGGCCTTTGAACGTTAAAGATAGAGGCTTGTGAATGAAAATATAAAGAAAAATTGAGTTCTTGAAAATTTTATCGAAAAAACCGGTCATAAAATGTTTAAGAATTCTGAGGCCTGTGAGATCTTAATTAAAAAATCGATGACAGTGAAAACGAAAATCGAAATTTGTGAAAATTTTCTAAAAATCAGACACTTAATAGGTATAGCATATGTAACTTTTTTTGAAAAAATACAGGGCTAGTGAGTTTTTTTTAAATTTTTTGAGAAAAAATAATTGTTTGAAAATTTTGTATCATTTTTACTGCCCAAGTGATCACTGCCCAAATGATCACTGCCCAAAAATGATCACTGCCCAAATGATCGGCTCCTTATTTGGCACTCAAGAGCTGGAAAACCTTAATTACACTTCATTCCTAGTTTTTTTTTATTTCGTGATTTATAATTTCATATTTATTTTCAGTTTTATTACTAGGGTCAATTTTTATATGCGCAAAAATTTCTCAAATATGTTCATAAAATATGCACCAAAAAGTGCAAAAAATGCACAAAATATGCCTAAAATTTTAAAAATATGCGCAAATAATACCACCTAAATATGCAAAAATTTTGAAAAAAATTAGCTTAACAAGCAATTCAATACTATTTAAAGTGGTTATTTGCATATTTTACGTATTTTCAAGACAAAAAATACCGTAAAACCCCTATTATAACCCCCGGGGTTATATTTTTCAACCCCCCTCCAGAGGGGGGGTCTATTAGGAGGGGGGGTTCAATTAG
>LDKF01000226.1:0-22986 GCA_001026735.1 Rotylenchulus reniformis | reverse complement strand
GGGGGGGGGGTCTATTGCAGGGGGGACTAATTGCAGGGGGGGGACTTAATACAGGAAATACGGTAATTATTATTCTGGGTTGCCAATTGGGACTCATTAGTAGGGTAGTTCACGGTCGGTTAACCGAACCGAAACCGGGTTTTTTTGGCCAAAAACCGAAACCGAAAACCGAGGTACCGAAAACCGGTAAAACCGAAAAGCGAGGGTCCAAACCGGTCGGTTTCGGTTTTGACATACACCCCTAAGAAATAGATTTTTTGTAAAATTTTTTGAAAATGAACCCCCAAAAATGCCATTTTGGATCTAACGTTAAAGGTTTTTTATTGGAGAAGGAACCATAAAGGCCCTTGGTTTTTTATACCATCAGATAGAGCATAAAATTCTGCACAACTTTACCATATACATTGGTATAACAGGTCTAATAAAAAAAAATTTTGGAGGACATATTGAGTTTTGATCTATTTTTTTAAAACGCCCATTATGATATTTTTTAAACGCCATAGCACCGGTTCAAACTCTACATAAAAGAAATGATTATGTCAAAAATAGCGACAAATCCCATCCAAATTCGTCCATTGCGAAAATACCATAGCTAAAAATACTGTGAATTTGGCCAAGAAATTATGGGCTAATGCGGATGGTCTTGGGATCATTTTATGCTAATTTTTTGACTCGTTAACTGACTAATTACCATTTACATATTTTCGAAACAACTTTTATGTTTTGATCTTGGTAAACGATAAAGCTATCAAAGGGTGTACTTCAAAGATTACAAATTGCTAAAAAATTATGAGCCAAATCAGTCATTTTTTTGGTGATTTTCCTCTAAATGATTGATCAGTATATCAATATAACTTTTTAACCACTTGGCCAATTTGAAGAAATTGATCTTAATCATAGCCCTTGAAAACTTTCAACAGGGGTGAGGAAGAGCAATTCAAATTATGTACATAGTAAGGGCGGTTCTATAGATAATTGCTCGAAATTTTTTGATTTATAATTTCTTATTGTTGAGCTCGTCTTCGGCATGCCTAATATGAAATTTTTTTAAAAAAAAGCAAAAAATTTTCCAGCACACGCCTATTATAATTGCCTTACTAATTTTTGGATTTTTACGCGTTTTTACTACTTTTTGAGTTCTCATACCCCGTTAAAATTTTATCACCTCCCGTTAAGAGTTTGCCCCCACTCCCTTTAAAAGTCGCATAATGAGCTAACAATAAGGCATCATTTTTTCTATAATTTTTGGAAAATTTTTGTATTTTTCGTCCGCAAGTATCCGATCGCAAGTGCGTTGCTGCGACGAGTATTGCGACAAATGCCCAGCAGCACTATTCTCATCAATCAGTCCATTCATCGCCTCTTTGTTTATTCTTTGTTCCCTTTTTCCCATAAATAAATTGCTTCTTTGTCATTTTTTTGGCCCCATTCACCTTTTACTTCCAATTTGAATGATAAAGGTGGAAGGGCAAAACTCCTACTGAAGTGGAAAAAAGTACGGTGCTATGTCATTACCTCACAAGTGCCAAAAAGGGCGTTAACTCACTAGTGCCAAAATGATAGAGAGGGAAGGATGAATCGCTGACTATAATTGGTACTACTAAATAACTAACATTCGCAAAACGACGAAATATATTACAAAAACACATTTTAATAAACAAAAAATTATTTTAATCAAAAAGTAAAAAAAGAAAAATTAAATAAAAATCATAGAAATTAATTTTTTGGAAAATGCTAAAAATTATGTAGATTTTTCAAAAAAAAACATTTAAATTTTACATATGCGAATTTCCTGAGATGCAGATTTTCAAAAAAAACGGATCTAAATTTTTTAAATTCATAAATTAATAATTTGAATTTTAGGAAAAAATTACGAAAAATCCTGATTTCAAGTCTATCCATTTGAAAAATATGATAAGGATTTTTGGAATTTCCAAAAAATTAATTTCTATGGTTCTTATTTATTTATTTATTCTTATGTTATTTTTTGATTAAAATAATTTTTTGTTTATTAAAATTTATTTTTTTTTGGTATATTTCATCGTTTTGAGCATGTTAGTTATTTAGTAGTACCAATTATAGTCAGCGACTCATCCTTCCCTCCTCTCTCTGTCATAATGGCACTAGTGAGGTAACGCCCTTTTTGGCACTTATGAGGTAATGACTCAGCACGAAAAAGTACCTTTTTCAACTTTTAAGTAGTGATCGGCAATACGATGAGGGCTAGCCAGCCACTATACTGACTAAAAAAAGCGGAATCGCAAAAACCCGTATCGAATTTTGGTGTAAATCTGTACGAGTTTTTGCAGATTTTTTAAAAATTTCAATTAGCAATAATCTATTTTTTTTAAATCTTACTCCATGTATATTTTGCACAATTATGCAATTTATATTTTTCTTTTTTAATAAAAATTCAGCCAATGGCGTAACCGGAAAAATTCAGGGAGCACAGGGACGCCCGAAAATTCCAATATATTCTTATATTTTAACCTTGTAAATCGAAAATTTCTGATAAATCAGTGTAGAAGACAACTTTAGGTCACTGAAATTAAAAAAATGATAAAAATACACTTGAGATGGGAAAATTTAAGAAAAAAATTTCATTTTCAGCAAGCATTTCTAAAAAATTCTATGTTAAAACATGTATTTTAAGGCCCAAATTGAGTTGTTACACTAGACGAATATTTCTTCAGAAATTTTTTTCCAAAAATTGAAAAAATCAGTTTTTATTGCATTATTGCTTTCAAAAAATGACAAAATCCAATTGCAACAATCCGTCAAAACCTGTAAAGATTTTAATCCAGCCTAATTCATACCATACTGGCTCATAAAACGAATTCCCTCACCCACCAAAAAGCCGAAATAAAATACGCAAGAATTTCGAAGAAAAAAATTTTTCAAATATTTTCTGATAAAATTCGATTTTTTCGGGGAATTTCAAAAAAAATTAAAAAGACCAAAAGATAGAGAATTAAGTTCTGCACAACCTTGACTTTTATATATTCTGTCTAAAAGGGCCTAAAAAAGTTTATAAAGGGGTTGGCCATTATGGCGGTTTTTTAGAATCGACCATATGGCAGTTTTTTAAATAAAGATCTAACACCATTACCTACTTTCATTTTCTTCATGATTCATCTATAAAACTTGCTAAAATGAAGAAAAATCTCAAAATTTTAAAACAATTAATCCTTCAGCTATAATTTTAAAAATAAAGACATAATTTAAAAATGGTATTGGTTTACCATAGTAATTTGTTATAATAAGATCTGGTCCTGAATCATCTTATATTGTTGATGTTTACTTTTTTAGAATATTATTATCATCAAAGGAGGAGTCAATTTTAACGGATAATATTGCAGTTCTTTACAAAATAATTTTTTGTGCATCAATCATGAGTATGGACCGATTGCCAGACGAAATTTTGGTTACCTTTTTCATTTTATAAGAATCTACTTTTTTAACTTTCAGTTGATGATCTTTGGCTTCGTCGATGATTATAAGTTGAGAACTTTGCTCGAGCGAGTTTGTCGACGATGGCGCAATATCATGCGGAAAGACGGGTGGAAAGATGTTCGAGGAATTCGCTTGGTCTGAACTCCTATCGAAAATCGGATTTTTATTAATTTTTTGGATATTTAAATTTTCGTAAATTATTAAAGAAATACGCACGATGGATTGAGCCGATTGGGACCCGTTGTAATAGTAATTTGGTCGAATGCAACTTCCATAGGGTGAACATCGACTCCACATTGGTCCAAAAAAACAAAATATTTTTTTTTAATTTAATTTTCAGATCAGTCTAATTGCCAATAATTTTCGAGTGCTCAAGCACTTGGATTTTCGTTATTGTCAATTCAGCTTGGATGCGAGTGTGTTGAAACCATTCCCGGAATTTGGCTCTCGTCTCCGTTCTTTGACTTTTTTCGAGACCACGGTTTGTTTGTCGCAATCTAGTCTGAATTCAGAAATACGGCCTTCATTTTTCACTGCTGCATTGCACATAATTTTTTCACAACTTCAAATTTTCATTTTTCTGCTTTATTTTCAGAACGATTATTCGTTGAACGATCAACTTTTGCGACACTTCCCTTCTCTTCGACATTTCACTTTCGACTCTTTACAAATATGATATTGGCTCCATCCCCAGCCGCTTCGCCGACCTCCGTTCTCTGTACCTGAGACCCAAGTAAAAGTTAGAGATGCTCGAGAGTCTCGAGTCGAGACTTTTCTCGGTTTTTTGGTCTCGGTCTTGGGTTTTGAGTCTCGGAAAACGAGACTTTTTACACTGGACAAAATGGCATTTTGAATGAAAATGAAGGGGAAAGAGGTGGATATGGGGGGAGGTAGAGAAGAAGGTGAAAAGAGGAAGAAAAACGAAAAATCTTAAAAGAATAGGTTCAATTTTCTAAAAATTTCTCAGATATGTACCCCATAATCGGTCACACCCAAAATCGCTCAGGAGTCTCGTTTCGAATTGAATCATTTTCTTTCCAAAATTATTCTCGGAGTAAAAATCGCATATAATATTTAGTAGTAGTCGGAAATTGGAAATTTTATCGGAAAATTGACGGCATAGATTGTATCCAAAAAATATTCCTACTCCTTGATGAATTTTTTAATGATTTTTTGCATTCTTCATTTTGGTATTTGATTTTCAGCAATGACCTAGAACTGGAACAGATTTTGATAAGGATGCAGGAGGACTCTCCGAAGCTCTCAGCGCTTTATTTGAGCAGCATTGGCATTAAATCATACTTCTTGGACAGAATTTCCGATCTGAACAAGTTTGTCTTGTCGATTTGCAAAGAATTAATTTATCCAAAATCTGGATTTTTCTTGGTGATAATCTGACAATAAATAGAGCAAAACTTGATTTTTTTCTCAATAACTCTTTAAATTTATGATCTACAAAAGAATGAAGATAATCGCTTAATATGGGCTGTGAAACAAAATCATTTAAATTTTGAATATTTGTGTTTAATTAATTACGGGTTATTAGGGTTAGTCTGGATCCGGAATCTAATAAGAAACAAGCAATTTTCTATTTTGGAAATCAGAATTAGGACTCTCTAAAACTATATGAATCAACTTAATTTTATTTTTACTAAAAACAATCCCCATAGAATTGCTACACAAAAATAGCCTGAATTTCAATTTTTATTTCTTAAATTTAGTCTCCGTTTTCTCCGCATTGACTTGCATTCCGAATTGTCTGCGTGCCCTGAATCACTGTGCTCGTGCTTTAGCAATTTGCCACAGCTTCATGCTCTCCATCTGATCCAACCCATTCTGGTAATAAGTTTGGTGACAAAACATAAAAAAAGATACTTATTAGTAGATCTCGATTTTTCTGAAATTTCATTAATTCACAAGTCAGCTTCTGTTCTTTTATCATTTTCTTTTTAATTACTCGCCCATTTTTGTTATTTATGTAGTATGGAATGACTAGTGAGATTTATATTTTTATTCTTTCATAAAATACAAAAATTCAAGCAGATTCGTCCAGACCAAAATTCGTCCACATTCAAGATAAAGTGTTTGATACAAAGAATCCGTTAGAAAATACTATTCATTTCTTGGGGGTTTCAATAGTTTAAATTTTTTATTTTTTTTTATACCCTGAGAAAAAAATTCGGACGAATTTTGGCTTTTTGACTGGCCGCACAGATGAATCTTAGCAGATTTTTAAATTTTTAAGTATTTTTGACATCTTTAGACATTTTTGATGTTTTTGAATATTTTTGAAGTTTTGATGTTTTTGGATATATAAGAAGATGAAATCTTTTCACATTCACCCTTTTCACAAACATCTTTCACACAATTTATGTATTCCATTCTTACCCAGTAGATGACAACCGTGCTGGGTCGAAAGAAAAAAAGTGCAAATGTGGGCGAAAGAAAAAAAGTGCAAATACAGTAACCAAAAGAGAAGGACGGCTATGAGTGGACACTACGAAATAACTAAAGGACAAAACGCCTAAATAATGACAAAAATAAATATAAATAATTAAAAAATAAATTAATAAAATTAATAAAAATATTTTTTTCAAAAAAAACATTACTAAGGTTAGCAAAACTTTTTTTGTTTCCATACTTAATTTTAAATTTTTTCTAAACTTATGCATTTAATTTGTATTCACTATTCTTTAGAGGTCCAAAAATCGGCTAATATTTGGAAAATTTTCAGCAATGTCAGGGAAGTTATTGGCTCAATTTCAGCTTAGCCGTCTTAAAAAGAAAAACTCCTTCGGTAGCATCCTGAAATTGAAAATTTTTTCTGAGAAATCAGATTATAAATTCAAAAATTTTTAAAAGTTTATATGATTTATGTAAATTTTCGCTAAGACATTGACTCCAAAAAATCTGAATATAAATTTTGGCGGAAATTCGAGGTTATTTCAAATATTATGTAAAATTTTTATTTAATTTTATTATTTTTTTTTATTTTATGACTATTTTATTTAATATTTCTTATTTTTATTAATTTATTTATTTCTTAATTATTTATATTTATTTTTGTCATTATTTAGGCGTTTTGTCCTTTAGTTATTTCGTAGTGTCCACTCATAGCCGTCCTTCTCTTTTGGTTACTGTATTTGCACTTTTTTTCTTTCGCCCACATTTGCACTTTTTTTCTTTCGACACAGCACCGATGACAACACAAGGCCCCCGTATATTTTTCTTTTTCATCTTTCACTTCTTAAGAAAAGAGTATTTCCCTTATAGGATAAGCAAATATATTAGCCTCTAGAGGAAGGCATACATAGTTCATAGGTAGAGCAACCGAGATCTAATCGGCGGAAGGTTAATATTAATAACACTTGCGCCCCATTATGTAAAGAAACTGTCCAAGTACAAAAAATATATGATCAGGATACTCTAATTTTCCGGAAAATGGGTCCATTTGGGCATAACTTTTTTGTACTTGTCAAATTGGATAATCTTTTTTAGTCAGTTATAAAGTAGCACGTGGGTTCGTCACCCACGCGTGCTGATTGCCTTTTCGATCTCTTGGCAATTTTCTCTACAATTTTCAGTTGCAATGTTTTCAGGACCTTCCAACTTTGTTTCGGTCCCCGACCTTCCGTGGCCTTGTCCATCTGGCTCTTTCACTTACTGATGCTGACACTGACTATTCCACCACATCCCAATACCAATCTATCGGTCTTCTGTCCACCATTGCGCCCCAACTCCGCTCTTTTTGTTTGGACATCATCCCTACATATCGATCGGAGTTGCCCGATGGAATTGAACGCGAACTGTTAAAAGTGGCTAGCAAAGGCATTTTGGAGGTAGGGGACACAGATCATTTTGCCCGACTAATAATAACATCTAAATTGCCGTATTCTCTCTAAAATAAGACCCCTGTCTTATTTTTTCAAACCCACTCAAAGGGGGTCTTATTTTAGAGAGAATCGGTATATATTCTTAACAGTGGAGATACTGTATTTCCTTCAAAGGGCTGATAAATGGGGATGCAACATTACAGATGATGCGCACAAATGTTCCCAAACGCATGACCCGCATTTAAAAAAATTCAATTAATATAACTTTTAAATTTTAATTCATCATTTATTAAAGAATAATCCGTGGGAAAAGAGATATGTGCCCAAAACATGCAGAATTTTTTGTTGTTTAAAGTTTAAAGCAATTTTTCATTGTTTCATCTCCTGTAAAAGATGATTGTGATGGTCCGTATCAGTGAGCAGACGAGTGTTGCTAATTATCAGAGCTTTTATTGTCGATGACAAATACGAAAAATTATACCTACTTAATCCGACCAATTAAATTCTTTTATAATTTTCTAATATTATTTACAATTTTCAACTCGTTTATTCCATGCATTTAGTATTTGAATGTGCCTTGTGTTTCGTTTTCACTTGACGAGTTGGACTGGCTTATCCGTGTCTCTCCGGTTAGTAAAAAAAGAAAAAGCTGTAGATATATTTGTACTTTAATTTAATCGCGAAATAACGATGGAAATCGATCAAAAATATTGCTGGTATGGGGTACTTATTTAATTTTTACGCCATAAAAATTTAAATATGTATGGAAAAACGTTAAAACAATTTTATTTTCCAAAAATTGCAATATTGCCACATTCCTCGATTTCGTCTTATATTAAGTTAAAAAGGAACCTACGAATATTTTTTGATCTAAAATGCAATTCATCATTTATCAATCTTAGCAAGTGTGTAAAGTTTTCTCATGGAGATAAGAACATTTATTTAGGTACGTTTATAAGCAAAATAAAAAAATAAAATAGAACAAATGTCAAAGATGTAATAAAATTATAGATTTTTATCGAAACAAAATACATGAATATCCATTATCTGTGTAACTTTATTCCTATATCCTTGAAATTTTTGAAGAGGACATGTTTTAATGTAGTTGAACGAAAAAAGAAATATAAATTTCATTTCAAAAAAATCCCTTCAGAATTTGCAAACAATCGGAGCGCGGTTGAAGCCAAATTTACGCTATGATCTTCCCCGCGTTACCAAGTTATGGCATGTTGTGGCGAATCAATGGAAGACCGGCACGCGCAAACACTTGCCGCTTAAGGTATACCTATAGATGAGGAGTGGGAAGCAATGGTGGTACAAACGGTAGGATAGTTAGCCGAAACTTGAAGACCCATCATTTTGGGATCCAACACTTGAGGATCAACATGAAAACCTCAAATTTCACACCGTATGAAAGTTCGAGTTTGTTTTAAAATGAACGTCAGAAAAGTCCGGAAATCCCTTTTGAAAAAATGGTATTGAAGCAAAAAAAAATTCATTGATGAGGTTTACCGGTACTCGTTTCAAAAGGAACCAAGTGAAATAGGTTTTGTGTCAAAAAATAGAGCAAAAATTAGCTACAAAATGAGCCGAAGCCCATTCGAATTGGTCCGGTCAGAACAAATGGATTTGGCCAAGTTACAGCATTTGGCCATAATTTTTTTTACATTGGACCAATTCAATAGGATTAGACTCTTTATGGCTAATTTTTTGCTCCATTTTTTTTTATTACAAACTCATTTCTGTAGGTTTGCATTTGAATCAGCTATATGGCTTGGGGCGCAAATGTCGGGGGCGCAAATGTCGAGACACGATCGATGAAAGTTCCATTGGCGAATGAATATTCAAAGAATCCTGCTGGATATTTGGCATTTATCTGAGAAAATCATATATTGGCACTCCCCGCGGGATGCCCCCGATCCTTTTTGTTCACCGATCTCTTTTATTCTTCACAAATTGATAATGGTCTAATATGACTCACCTTTTAGTCAATAGTTTGTCAATTATTTTATCCACTCTCGACATGTCCATTCTGGTGCTGTCTTAGATTTGGCTTTTCACTAATGATGATGATGATGATGACAGTGATAAATATGATGATTATGATGAACAATCGGACAATTCTTGGCAAAATCCTTTCCTGACTGTCAACATCGTTCAATTTCATTTTGCGCCACCGAACCCGGTATTGGACTTGCTGTTCAGGGACGAGGTGTTCACTGACAACGACAGCGGAGGGATACCGTAAGTCGGTTGGGGAACGGAATGGATTTTTTATTGTTTGTCGTATAATTAATTTTTTCACGTGATTTACATTTTCACGTGGTTTACATTTTTAATTTTAGAATTTTTGTCAAAAAATTTGAAGGAAATTGCCTCGCATTTATTGGGAATAACAATATATAAAAACACTTTAATGTTGCATTTAAGTTCCTTTGTGACGGATCACTACTACAAACTTTACCCATGGAGATGGTGACGATCACACGCCGATTGACAGACGCCGATTTTGGTGAATCAATGATCAGGATTGATTTTTGACTATTCCATATTCCCATGAATTTGACGAACTATTTGCCTTTTCAATTTACTCACTGAATAAATAAATTCGGCAGCATGATTTACATGGGTAATGTGTGCGGAAGCAACTGGCATGTTTTTAAAAAATCGAAAAATTCAAACAAGTTCAGAGAAAAACTAAAAGAGCAAAAGATAGGCTTAACCTTAATTTTTGCACCTATTTAGCAAAAAAAAGTTTCAGCAGCGAAAAGTGCCAAAATTGATTGGCAGATGCAAAATTTGATCGACCAAATTGCCAAAGTGGAGGGTATCGATCTGGCCAAAGAAAAAATGGAAATTGGGGCGAAAAAGAGTGAAAATCCCACTCTTTTTAGCTAAAAAAATATTAATTTGTAATTCATAAATTATGAATAGCTATTTTTGGCAACGTTCAATTCAAATTCATGCAAAATGCATATTAATGAACCTATTTATCAAAGTATTAAGAGGTGATTTTTTGATTTATGAGATTTTTTTATTTTAGAAGACTTTTACAGATTGGACATTGTATGATCACATTGGATTTAATGGGCATTATTCTATTTTATGCTTATATTTAAGCCTTGGAATCAATATAAATAAAAAAATCCCGGAATAACAATGCAATAATTCAATACTCAATTTTAATATATTAATGGAAATTATTTTATGCACTCAAAAAATAGGATGCCTAATTTTCAAAACAGGACATTAGAGGTCTAGGCACTTGATTTTTAAAACCACTTTTGCCTTTTTGGTTTTTTTCCGTGAAAATTTTTGAAATTTTCAAAAAACTTTGATTTTTTGCTTTTTTTGAAAATTTCATTAGGTAATTGCAAAAATGAATGACTAATTCCAATCCGGCGGATGGGCCTAGGCTCATTTTGTTCACTAAATTTTTGCTATATCTTCTGACACCAAGAGTATTTTTTTGAATTGAGCCTAAGCTAATAAGTTTATAATTTTCTTGTATCAACCAAAATTCAAAATCCAGGTTCTTTCATACTAATATTTTTTAGAAACATTCGAACATGTCCCTTGCTGTTGTTCTGCCGCTAAAGATCACCATTGTGTCCAATGGACTTTCCATGTTTACAACAATGATCACCGCCGATAATGTCAATGACGACAACATCATCTTCGAGCTGATTGTTGAAAAGATCCCATTCCCTCCTTCTCCTCCTTCCTCCTCAATCTATGCGGCGGAGTTTGTGCGCAGAATTCAGTGTGAAGTTGGCATTTTTTGTCAGGACCAAGGCCAGCAAGGTTGGAGTGGCGTCATCGTATTCCCGGATGGAGTGACCAATGCCCACGGGCATATTCCAAGGAAATTGAGTGGAAAATGTGATCTTGCACCCAAATGTTGGGAATCCCATGATAATAAGAAGCTGGGGAGGCAGGTGCTGGGTGTACAGCTGGAGGACTGCAAGGTGTACAAGCTGGCCCTCAAGTCCGGCAAATTCAGTGTGGTGCATCAGCACAAGGCAAGTGGTGCCGGTGCAAGGACGACAAAGGGACCTCGAAAACCAATCAAACATAAAGCTTGACAGGCTAAGAACACAAAAATATATATAAAAAATTAGATAACATTAAAGGACCTACCTTTGTCGAAAAAATATTTCTCATAAAATATTTTTTTATTTTAATTATTAGTGATTTCAATGGAGTAGAATCCGAATCTAATAATCCGCTTTGATATAGTATTGAATTAAAAATTTGTCGACAAAAAATCATAGATTAACCTGATCATATATCATTAGCAGATTCGGATTCAGTCTCATCTTAAGCACCGTCATCCGCTTCCGTCGAGAGTGGGTACAATGCATCCGCGTTTGTATCCGTTTTACAATCCGCAAGGGGTTGTTCCGCGCTATGATGCGCAAATGTCACAATTTTGCGCTTCGCGTTCGCATCCGCAAAACTATGTATAACAAGGGAATTGCGGACACGGATTGCGGATGCATTGGAGCCGAGGGGTAAAAGACATGATTTCCAAGAATCTTGCTTCAGAAGTTTTGAAAAAAGCTTGAATCAAGTCATTGCTTAAACGTTTCTGATTTTTTTTACACATTTTTTTTAAAAACCGTATTTTTCGGTATTTCTGGAAAATTTCGAACTTTTTTGCACTTCTACTGTCCCCGGCAAGTGGTGCTATGGCCGCAAAAACAGAATTCCAATTCTCGGAAACCGAAAACTTTTGGCTGAAAATACGACCCAAAATCAACAGGTAAATCATAGGAGAACATGTAATTTATAGAACAACTTTAATTAGATTTTAGCTTTGTTTTATTTGATATCTTTAAAAACACAGATCTATATATAAAGTATAGTTAATTAAATAAACAAATATCTGTTCTTTGCTATAGAGATATCGTTCAAAATTTTTCTAGAAGATATGAAAATCTAAGCAACTTTTTCACCTCATTTCTACCAGTAAAAACTTATACCTCAAAATTAGTAAATTCCATATAGCAACTAAGAAATTATTAGAGATTGCTGTAATTAATGAACATTCAAAAAAATGAAATTACTAACAATCCATAGCATTCATATTTTCTTTTGTTAAAAAAATCATAAAAGTTAATAGATTAAAAAAATGACATAAGAAAATGCTAAAAAGCGCACGAAGGTTTGTGGCATTCTGGTCTCTTTTCCTAAAATATTCCTTAAATAGTTTTTTTTCCTACAATTTTTCTTTTTTAGATATCCTCCGATCTGTGCAATGGTTAGTTTTAAGTGTCCATAAAATTTATAAAAAATTCATTTTATTTTGAAAAAAATCCACGGTGCCCGCTGTGGTTTTTAAGATTTTTGTAATCAAGATTATATTACTGTCAAATTGTACTAAAATCCATGATTTATCAAGTATAATTTTAATTTTCTTTAATCGTTACATTTCCAAATTCGTTTTCTAACTAACAATAAGTAAAAAATAGGGAAACGTGACTTGAAATATCATCGGAATTTAAGGTATACCGATATAAATTTAAATATTAAATGAGTTTTTTTATATATGGTGAATATTTTTGGCGAATTTATAAATTTTTCCAAATGGGTATTTCACAGTTGGTTAAAACAAAAGTATCTAAATTCCCAATCCGGGCCTAACTTTTTTGAAATAACTAACTTCAGTTCCTTTTTAAGCAAATAGAAATTTGCGATTTAAAAGTTGGTCATCGGTAAGACAAAAGCAGATTAAAATGAAAAAATTGTTAAATTGACATCTAATGTTATAATCATTGATACTAATTCTAATTATATTTCACATTCACAGCCCAATATATTTGATAGCTCCATGAGGGATTTTCTATTTTTTAAGACAAGCTTTGTGAATCCAATTTTTTGCACATCATAGATGCTTATAAGCAATCTAATATATTAAACTAAACAGATAAAAAGCTTTTAAGGGACAGATTTTGAAGTAAAAGCTGAATTTTAAAATTATATCTGCTGTAAAAATACCTTACCAGAATGGAATATAAAATTTCAAGAGCAATAATTTGTTTTAAATCATCTTTAATAATATTTGCTTAAATATTAAACCCAAAAAATAAAGCATAAATTTCATTTTATTCTTTTTAATAATATTTTTTAAATTGAAGCCAAAAATAACTAATTGCAAACAATTTTTATAATGTGTTACTGAAAAATTTGATGGTTGTATAAAAACAGAAACCTTAAGCCTTTATTGATTCTATTAGGCATCCATAAAATGCGGGAAAACATGATAATAAATCGTTCCATTTTAGAGTGGATGATCAAACAAAAAAGTTTTTTTTATCTAATGCTTTTGATAATGCAATTGACATAAATAAAAAAATCTGAAACTTTTCAAAATGATATTCCCATATCTACTCTATAATTTTGCATCTATAAATTTTTCGTGCTTGCGCGTTAGTACAAAATCCCAAATAGTCGCGTTAGTACAAAAATCCCAAGTCCAAAATCCCAACTGTCGCGATAGTACAAAAATCCCAAATCCAACGAAAAAATGGTGCTACTAAATGGTTAAAGAGGCAAAACGCCTAAATTGCGATTATAAAAGAGGAAATATACATATTAATAAATAAATTTTTATTATACTGATAAATTGAATAAAATTTTTAAAAATAAATAATTATATTAAAATTAATTAAGCAAAATTTTTAAATCTTTTAATTTCCCAGAAAATTGTTTGAAAATTTTGAAAATTTTACTCAATTCCTACATCCCTAATTTTTGATTCAGAAAAATTTGGTAATTTAAGATCTTTTTCTTTAGAAAATATTATTTTTTGCTTAAGAAAATTATATGCAGAAAATTACCTTTTCAGCTAAAAATTCGAAAAATAATAGCATTAATTTCCTAAGAAAAAACATCTTTGAAAAAAAATCATAAATCTAGATCAAAAAATTCGAGATTTATCAATGCATTGAGAGGAGCAAAATCTTTTTCCAAAAAGTCTTCGAACCTGTTAAATGAAAGTTATCAAGCAAATTATTTTTTTAAAAATGGGATATATTAAAAATTAAAATATATTAAAAATATTAAATTATTTATAATTTATATATTAATATATTAAAAATATTATATTAAAGGGATATTAAAAATTAAAAAAGATTATTGTATCTCTTGGAGTTATAGTACTCTTCAAAAAAAATAATTTAGGATTAAGTACGTAACCTGATTAATTAATCCTGACATTTTAATTGTCTCGAATTCCCACCAGAATTTGATTCTTGGCTATAAATTATGAAAACATGTTGCTAAATTGACCAATTTAATAAACTCAGTTCTTCATATCTACTCTATAATTTTGCATCTATAAATTTTTTAATCTTATGAAAAATTGGAAGAAAATATTCTCTACAAGTAAAAATGGGAGAACCTACTTTTCGGGAATAAATCTATTTTTTATAAAATTGAGCTGATTTGTAATCCCAGCTTATTAGCTTATTCTCCGCACCATATATTTTTAAGTAAAAATCTAAAAAATGGACCTTTTTTATTAGAAATTTGCCGAAAATCATTTAAAATTGGTCGAGATGTCTTTTTATGCAGAGACTAACAAGCAAATTAAGTTATCAGATGGGATTATAAACAGCCCATTTTTCTGCCTAATTTATTATAATTGTCCGATTTTGTTGCCATTGTCCGGGATTCGCATGAATACCTTATGCAACGTTTTTATGACCCGACCTACTCATTTCATATAATATTTTTTATGCCTATAATACCATTAATTTTAGAATTAAATGATTATGGCTTTCTGCCTATTCTTTGGCATATTGCCCTTCATATTGGCAACTAATCATGAAAACATCCAACATTCGGCAGATAAAATGCCTGCTTCATCTCAAAATACATCCGAGAATGACACCACACAACCTTGGTAAACTGAATCAATTCCACTAACAATTTATTCAATAGCGATTCAAAAGATACTCCCAATAAATATGTTAAATTATAATGATGAACCAGGCTAGTCGGATCTAATAAGTCTATCACTCGGCTATCTATCAGCATCGCGTGTGGAATTGACTTCCCTTACTTAAAAAATTTTCAGACTTCAATCTCTAAGGGGTTTTCGAGGGTGCTGAAATGGAATTTGAAATAAATACAATTTAGATCGAAATTCGAAAAGTCAAAAATAATCCATTGAATCATCATCAAGGGACATTTTTTGATATTGAATCCGAATGACATCAATTTTGCTACATTATGAAGAAAAAATAAATAAAATTTATTGATTTAATAATAATAATAATGTATTCACTCTAAAATAAGATGCATTTAAAAAATTTTTAGGACCTTATCAATGTTGGACGGTCTCAGCTTTATGATCAATTATGAAGCCTATTTCCGGCAGAATGCTCAAGCCAATGATCAGGATCCGGCAATTTGGGAATTTTCCCCAAATTCCCTCAAAGGGAAACAATTTTTCCAGAAACTAAGAGAAAATCTTATAGGATGGAATGAAAAATTAGCCAAAATTGAGAAGGAAGCCATTGATGAGGAGGACCTTTCTCTGGCAAAATCTAATGTATTTAAGTTAAAAACAATAGTAGTAATGCATGCAAAAATAGCAAAATATGCGCATAAAATATGCGGAAAAAACCAAAAAATGCTTTAAAAACTGTTTATTGAGTCATAAAAAAATACTCGAAATTTACTAAAAGATGAAAATGAATAAATAATCATTTTGCAATTCTCAAATTCTTTTTGAACAATTGGCATAAAAGACCGAAAATTTTGCACAAAAGTAGGAAAGGCCTTTTTAGTTACCCCTCACCTCGGAAAATTATTTATTTTTTCTCGCAAATTTATTATTTCAAAAGTAGTATAGAATTTCAGATGTGCTGAGCTCGAGTATGATGTCAGATTTGTGGTATGTTTTCATTAAGCAATGATTTTGTCGTCTATTTTGTTTCAATTTTAGTGACATAGAGCAAGGGCATGCAAAAAAATAAAAAGATGACCAAATCATATATGTGATGAAATCTTACAACTAATCTAATATCAAATTCGAGGCACACATGTGAGAACCCCCGGATCACTTTTAAATTTTTACATTTGTTGGGGGAAAAATATTTTTTCCAGATGGGGTAAACTAGCGCAGTGTTGAAAGGAATATTTATGTATTTATATAATAGGTAAGGAATGTTGGAAAAATTCAAAATATTCAAAAAGGAGTCAAAATTACAAAATATGCATTTTTCGATCAAATTGCAAAAAAAACAGAAAAATGCAATATGCAAAAATACCAAAGTCTTAATGTATCTTTATTAGTTTAGGATGCCGAATCCGCAAACCAACAAGATTGTATAAAATTAATATTGGATGCCATCTCATTAATTTATCAGCTTCAACATATTACAATTGGACATTATTTTCTGACCGAATTCCTTAATAGTATTGGATCCGAGCATCAGAGAAAGCTTGGAATTGTAAAATTTTTTAAAATTAATTTCATGGTACCAGTGGAGCTTAAGTCCAATTTTGCTCACTACACTTCCCCAAAATTTAGACACCATATTTTCAACCACAATTTGATTTCTAGAAAGGTTTTTAGAGATGCTGAATACGAAGGCTTTTTTCGTAATTCGAATATTTTTAAGCCAACAACAGATCAAAAGTAGAACATAGGCATTTATTCAGCAAAAAATCAAGAATTTCTTCTATAAGCCTATGTACCCATTTTTAGATGATTTTTTTCTCTGGATCATTTTAAAAGCGATCATCAAATGTTTCCATCTTTTATGATTTTAATAATATTACATTTGATTTCTTAATTCATAGAGCTTTTTTAAATTTATTTTTGTACTTTGGGCTGAAATGATTCAGCACGGAACTAAAATTTCCCAATGACAGAAGCTGTCATTTATTGTTGCATTATGAAAATAAAAGGCTAAAAATCATCAAAGCTTATTCTGGGGAAAATTGTTTTTATTCGATTTTTTGACTTTTAGTCCAAAGTGGATCGAATTTCAAAAAAAACTGAGTATGCCTTCGTGTTCAACAACTTAAAACTCCACAGAAATTAAATTTAGTTAATAACTCAAAAAATTCGATGTAGGTGAAGAGCCAAAATCATCGGTCCTAAAATCCATAAATATGAATTTTATTTATCAAGTTTGTAAGAAAGTTGGAAGTGGTGGAAACAATTTTGGATCTGGGAAGATATGAGGAGAAATTGCGAAGATATAAAGCCTTCTTGGAAAGGGTCGAAAAATTGTTAAAGAAGATGCTGAGAAAGTTCCATCGGAGCAACAATTGTCCAAAATTTGAATACAAATATGTGGATTATTTGGACACAATTGTGGATCTTACAAATATGTTGGAAGGGGTACAGGTCATCTGGACGCCAGATGATGTTGAGAAGGTGGACCAATTTTTGTCCATCGGTAAAGCGAGGGGGAGTGGGGGGATAATTTTTATATCAGACAAAAATACAATATTCTCTCTAATTTAAGCTCCCTCTCCAACTTAAGTACCCATCATTTATTTAATTATCTTTTATCATTCCACTAAATTCCTTTTTTTAAACTGTTTTGGCTCCTAGATTCAAATTGAGCCGAAATTCTAGAATTCCTAAAAAATTTCAAAATTTTTATGAAACAAGGCCATAATTATTCAAAAATTTCGAAGAATTCATATATGAATTTTATTTTTTTTCTTCATCCGCCCTCTCCAAAAAGTTAGAAAATAAGCCAATCCCTGCCTCTCTCTAATTGAAGCCCCCTAAAGAGGGGGATAAAAATTTTAAACCCGGGGCTAAATTAGAGAAAATCAGTTGACCCAATTGGACCAAAAATGGCTATCGACGATGGATCAAAAGCGGCCATCGACAACAAAATATGTTCAATTTGCATGACAAAAGAAGTAAAAATGATGGTAATTTTTACAATTTTAAATCGGAATTTTAGCGCCAAATCGCATTCGGACCTTGTGGTCATATTGCCACCTGTGAGATATGCTCAGACAAATTGTTATGGAAACATAACAATTTATGCCCAATATGTCGCAAGGAAATCAGCAGCCGAATGAGAATTTTCCTACCATAACATCGAAGAATGAATTGCAAAATTATGTAGTTTTTCTTGTTGTTGGCATAAATTTTTTCAACCTAAAAAATTAAAATAAATTACAAACTAAAAAATAATACCTGTAACTCAAGGAACTTGGACGATAAAATATATAAATATACTAATTTCTTTGGAATTTAGAATTTTAGGGCTTCGAAAAATTGGCAAAAAAATTCCAAGATAAGGATTTTATAAAATTATTGAATAAATAATAATTTTTTATTGAAATCTTTATAGAAATTAGGAGACAATAATTAGTAAAAAACCCAAAAAAATCAAAACATTCTAAAATTATTTGTTGAAAAAATTATAAAAAGATTTGTGAAACAAAAATATAAATATAATTATTTTTTATAGTGTCGGATACATTTTTATATTTGTTTTGTAAATATTTAATTTTTATTTGATTTATTACCTATTTCGAGTTAGTTATACACGCCGGGGGGGGGGATTCCCGACATTTTTTGGTCCATCAACATCCCCGACGAGTCCATACCGACATCCATCCCAGACGAATCCATCCCCGATTTTCTTTAGAAATGATGATAAATTCTTGAATTTTAATCCAGAGTTTCTAGAAATGGGCATTAAAAAATTTCAAAAGGCTCAAATTTAATGAACTATGTATCTACATAGGCATATTCGAGTTCAAATTTAGGCCATTATAGTTGTCATTTGTCACCTCCATCCCACTCTTTAACTATCGCTCGTCGTCTGTACTCTCTCCCCAAGCCACACTATATCAAATCTTGAGCAATATTCCTTCCCCTTTTCATGTTTTTGAAAAACACGCCATCCCGTCCGATCTAGCAAGTTAAGCAACGCTGGGCCTCCTTAGTACTTGGAACTAGGGTAGCACGGGGATTTTGAAAAAATCGGGGATGGGGATTGCCGGGGATGGGCGAGTTGGGGACGGGGACGGGGATGGAAAATCGGCCGGGGACGGGGATCGGGGTTTTCTGGGACGGGGATGGGTAAAAAAATTTCAAACAAAGGAACATTCCCTACTGCCAGTCGGAATTTGCATATTCTATCCTTGCCATATTATAGAGCATCCACGCAAGCCGTGTAAAATTTTAATATTAAATTCCCTCAGCCACAAGAATATAAATTAATTATTTTTAAAATAAAAATTTAAATAAACGGTCGTTCATCCACGCGGATCATCCACCAATCGGAATGGCATCAATCGTACCATCAATAATTTCTGTTAGGCGATGCGCCATAAAAACGATTGAGTATTATTATATTTTAAAAAATAATGAATATGAACTAACAAATAATATGATTAAGATTTATTATAAAATGAACCATGGATGTCATGCCAGTGTGTGGATGATCGGTGTGGATGAACGACCGTTTATCGAAAATTTAAAAATAAATAACTTTCTTTCTTAGCTCCGAGGGAATTTAATAATAAACTTTTACACGGTTTGCGTGGATGCTCTATAAAATGGCAAGGATAGAATATGCAAATTCCGACTGGCAGTAGGGAATGTTCCCTTGTGAGATTTTAGATAGTTCTTAATTGGAAAATATGATCGATATAACAAAAAAGTAGATATTGATCAGAGATTTAGATGTGGTAGACATATACACAATCGATTGGATGTTTTACAATGCTGTAATACTGTAGGGTGTTCTCGTCCTTTAACTCGGCCCCGCAGTAGAACTAAATTTTAAGAACCGTTTTATTCAGTATATTGTTCTAAAATCATGCTTAATAAATGATAATATATTTATTCACAGCCCAAATTAAAATGGAATCAATATTTTGTCTCTATTTTATATGTTAAACAAGTGATTTGGGTGGTAGATAATCTAGCCTGCTTATTTTACTTTTATATACTCGAATTGCGTATCTATAATATAGGTTTTATATAAATAAAAGAATTCCTAAAATATGTTTTTAGGTATACAAAAAAAACTACTAACTCTTAATATTATATAGTCCCGAGTTGTAACAAGGAACATATCGAATATAATCATTATTCGGTACTTGTGGAGTTTGTATACCTTTTTATTTTTATCCCCCCTCCCCTCTCTCCCCAGCATCCAAAAATTTTTATTGAAAAAGTGACTTCCCTATTGCTGAGGTAATTTTTGTCGCTGAATCCTATTCTGATCTATTTTGACGTATTTCATCATCTGACATCATTTTGATACTTACGTTAAAAAAGTGGCATAGCCCGGAAAACTACCCAAGGGCCTCTTTTCTTGAATAAAAATCCAAAAATGCCAAATTTTTGGATGGTGGGGGTAAAAGGGTATACAAACTCCACAAGTACCCATTATTCGTTCTACCCACTAATTACATCTCCCCTAAAATGACCAATTTCTGTCGCCATGTCGGAATTCCGAAGCGTCCAGCAATTTCTGCCTTCAGAATTGCCACAGTATGCCAGCGTTTCAAACCGTTGAGTATGTAGGGTTCACTTGTCCAATTGTCTTTGACTATGCTTATGGCAATTTGATATTCTTCAGCAATCTGAAAAGAAATTTTTTATCATTTAAACGAGGACTTCTAAATATCTTTAAAACCACTTACTAACTATTCCCTCTTTTTATTATAATTTTTCCAGGAAAATGGCGAAAATCAAATTTCCTTTAGAACTGCGATATCAAATGTTTTGATAATTTTTTTTCTATCTTTCTCTTTATTTTATTTTATTTTATTTTATTTTATTTATGTTATACTTATTATTTCATAGGAAAAAAAGAGAATTCAACCCGCCTATTATGAATCTGAAAAATCTGTGTTTATAGTGAATTTGTGCGAAAAAAACAATCATTCTGGTTTCTGTTTACCTTCTTCTGCTCCTCTTCCTGCTTCTTCCTCTCCTCTTCTGCCTTCCGTTTCTTTTCTTCTTCCCCTGACTTTTGCCATTTTTCCATTACCTCCTTCCGTTTTATTTCGTACTCAAACTTCCGAATCAATTTTTGTATCATCTGTTCCTTTTCCACAAAGTGCTCCAATTTCTCGTTTTCCTTCCGTTTCTTCACTCCCTCTCTTGCCTTCCTTAGCTCGACCAACTCTAAAAATGGGATATAGTAAAATTTTTGTCACTTTTTGTCTAATAAATAGGGGATCAAAAAATCGCAAAATATCCTTAAATTAATAAAGATATCCAAATAAAATTTTCAAATTGGGAACCTATCTGAAATACCATGTAAAATTATTCAAAAAAAATTTATTCTTGGTTGAAATTGCAAATAAAGAATATTTCAGGTTTTTTCATAATGAAAACTGGCCAAATATGAATAAAATTGAAAAAAAAATTTGAAAAAAAATTTAATATCATTTTTGGCGAAATTTTTTTTTGAAAAATTGAACAGGCTCTACTCCAGTTTAGGGTCCAATCGATTTTTAGGGGTCCAATCAACTTTAGAGGTCCAATCAAAATTTTAAGGGATCTAATTGATTGTTTTTAAACAAATTAGGATGATGTTTTTTTTAAAAATTTTCATACGAAACTAAAAATATATACATAGCTCATCAAACTTTTTTGATCGCAAATGAATTTTGAATTTTAGGCGGTTAACGCAGGATATCCAGCTTTTGACCATTTTTAAGCCTGGTTAGAAAATTTTTTCTAAAAAAAATAGATTCTTCTATTAAGATTTTCAAGAATGTAGAACCAGAGAACCACCGAGATATGGAGTCAGAATTGATCTATAATCAGATATAACAGATCATTAAAATAATCTATTTTTTTAAATCCAATTATTAATTTTTTTTACAAAAAATTAATTGATCATATATCAAATTTAACACCATAATTTGCAGCTAAAAAATTTTCTTACACGATCTGTTCAAATCTACTTTAACAAAATTTGATTGGATCCTTAAAGTTTTGATTGGATCCCTAATGTTTATTGACCCTTAAAATTTTGATTGAATCCCTAAAATTTGTTGGACCCCTAAAAGTCGATTGGGCCCCTAAACTGGAGTAGAGCCATTGAACAAATTTTATTAAAAAATTTCGCTTGAAATTTTCGAATTTCAATTTTTACTTAGGTAATTTCCCCAAAATGGCAAAATATCGACTAAAATTTCCACATAATTTTAAAATATCCATGCAACATCCAAATAGCTATATAAATTACAAAATATCTAAAAAAAATATCCAAAATCTCCATTAAAATTGTCTTTTTGAACTCAAATCAAGTTAGAAATACGTTTTATTTAATTGTTGGTCAATTGAAAATATCTATTTGATGCCTTATTGAAAATATCCATTTGATGCCTAACTCATAAGACTATAGAACCGGATATGGATTTTAATTTTAACTGGATTTTGAAGGATTCAAACAAGATTTTATTTTGCTAAAAACAATGTAAATTCTGTATCTTAATAATCGCTAAAATAATATATCTAAAAATTCAATGAAATTGGGAAGTCATTAATTAATTGGAAAAACCCCATACCGTATATACTCTTGTAATCCCCCCGGGGGGAATAATTTTCAACCCTTTTCTAAAGGGGGGGAATACAAGAGAGGGGGGGAATACTGGAGCACTGCAGGAAAGAGGGGGATTATTTTTCAATCCTTCGCCAAAGGGGGGGATTACTGGAGGTGGGGGGAATACTAGAGGC
>LDKF01000225.1:102069-131746 GCA_001026735.1 Rotylenchulus reniformis | reverse complement strand
GGGGGGGGGGCGGTCCCGATAGGGGCGCCGCCGGAGAAAATTTTGAGGATTTTCGGCCATTTTCTTAAGAAAATTGATCATTTTTTGGTTTCGGCGCCGGAGAATATTATTGATATTTATCCTTTTTCTAAAAAAAATTGGTCAATTTTTAAGATACCTTTTGGAGAAAATTCGTTATATGGGGTTCCGGCGAGAAAATGGTGGGATTTTTCGGCCATTTTCTTAAGAAAATTGATCATTTTAAAATGATATTTTCCAGAAAATTCACTTTATGGGGTGCCCGGCCGTCCCGATAGGGGCGGCCGGAGGAAATTTGAAATTTAGACCTTATTTTCTTATGAAAATTGGTCATTTTTTGAATAAATTTCTCAAAATCCCAAATATAAGGACAAAATAAGGACATGGGTCAAAAATAAGGACAAATCTTACAAATAATGACATTTAATTTTTCTAAGATTGGGACCCCTCAAAATAAGGACAAATCTTAGAAATAAGGACGTTTGCGAGCCCTGAAATATTGTTATCCTTAATTATAAGCTGAAACGGCCTAATTTAGTGATCAATAATAATTTGCCACATGTTCTATTTAGGTAATGTTGATGGTGCTATGTCGATACAAAAAAATGCCAAAACCCAAAATATTCTCCAAAAAATTTTCTAAAAGCTTTTTAGGCAAGAGCATAAAAGGCTTTCTGTATAATTTTATGCTCTATCTCTTCTGATTTTTGTTTTTCGGATGATATTTGGCACTTTTTTGATCGAATTTCAAACAAATAAAATACCAAAAGCCAGAGCATAAAATCTGCACAATTTTTTCGCTGGAAGATCAGGCCTAGCAAGCTTTAAAAAATTTTTGAGAACATTTTTGAGTTTTGGCATTTATTTGTGTCGACCCAGTACCATGTTGATAATATGATACTTACAGGTTCACCAGAGCATGTTTTCAGTAGAATGTCCTTATCCATCACGTTGATCATGAACATTGTTTCGCTGACTGCAAATTTCAATAAATCATATCTGATATCTAACTTGTAAGTATACGTAAAATGGATTTTATAACCTTATACCTAAAAAGTAGTCGATATTAAATTGATTATGATTAATGATCAATGATGAAAACAGTGCTATATCAGTTGGGCGAAAAATACTAAATAGACGTTTAGACACAAAATGAAAAATGCCAAATTGCTGTTTGGACACAAATGCAATCTTTGAACTTTATCTTTTTGGGCAAATTATTTCCTAAATGATTTTATGCAAATGACCCTACTTTATTTTAAAGATGCCCCCCTTTTTAATATAAGTTTGGGTTTCCATTATGTTGTAGTCTATCGATTTAAAGGAATATGGTATATTGGCTTTTGTAAAATAATTCCAAATAAAATTCATTGTTTTTTATTATTTAAGCACAAGCGATTCAGAACGGATGGTAACTTACCCCATGGCACTGGTTCAGGGATGTTATTCAATAAATGGATGGTGAATTGCCCGTTCTTATCTAAAATCATGTATTAACAATTGTTTCTATATATGTATTATTTATTATTCATAATACATGACTAAAGTTCGCAAATGTAAACTTTATAAATTGCAGAAATATTCGCCATAATATAAAGTTATTTTTTAATTTGGATATCCAAGAATTCGTTTTTTTATGATTTCGGTCAAGCAGTTAAAAATTGTTTTAAGTATGTTTGCTTCGCCACACATTGGTTCACCTTACACCGCCCTTTTCCCCCGCAGGGTTGGCAATGTTTTCAGGAAAGGGGATGATGACACCCTACTGCTCTGTTCAAGTTCCCACTATCTCCAAATTATAATTTCGTTAATTATACTTTTAAAGTTATTTCTCTGGGCATACCTTTTAGCGAACCAAATATGTAGATTGTGCAGTTATTTAGAAGTTCAATGTTCAGCTTGAATGAATTCGACACCTGTGTGGTATTTAGTAGAGTTAGTGTGCTATTTAAATTCCTAAAAATCAGCAAAACGGACATTTCCTCAAAATTCTCATTTTCATTGTAAAAAGGATATTAAATACTAAGTGACTAAAGAAATAACGATTAATTTAAGTAACAAAAAAGGAAATATAAATTAAAAATTAAAAACGGATAAAACAAAAAATGAATACATTCGCTAGATCTATATAAACTATTTTGAGTTCTTTTACTTGCATAGACAAGACCTTTTGAAAAATATTGACCTGATAAATTACAAATTTTAGGTACGAAACCACAATAAATTATGGACTTTTTAAGCAATTATGGATATTTAAAAATATGTATAAAGTATATAAGAATCAAAATATCTATAATTAATTTTTATTTAATTCCATAAGGTATTTTAGAGCTGAAATTCGCATTGTAGGAAAAATGAGTGATCTGACCCTTTTGACCCTTTGTTTCCTATTTGAATTTCTTATTGGCGTTTTCCCCCATTTCGATGTTCTGTCCCCTCTGATTTTCTCCCCTTCCCTTTCATTCATTCTGTTTCTCACTCGTTCGATTTGGTAAGGATCGAGCGGGTCGTGTTTATTGTATTGTTTTGTGTGCGCCGGAATAAAGGATTATATTCCGATCGACCGAGTGATTTTGGAAAGGGGTTAAGAAACCCAGGTCTACATTTCTATTTTTGTAGTATTGCATTCAAAATCCCTTTTGACACTTTATTTTTTGCGAAAAAAACATATTTTTATCAATTTTTTGATAATTTTTGCATACATAATGATCCAACACGTTGTTGTACTAACCTCTCTATCCCTAACAACATCTGCTGTTGGAATTGCGGTAGTTGTTGGGGCCATGGTGGTTTGTGTGGCTATAGTGGTTGCATTTATCTTCGCTGAAGTCATTTCTGTTTTAGCTATTGGGTAGTTGAGTGTTAGCTATAATATTTACAAATGATTCAATTCAAATGGATTTAGACTGATTTTGTGGGTAATTTCTGCTTTATCTTTTATTAACATGAAATAAAACATTATTTAGCAGGTAAAAGAATCTCTAATAAATTCATAAACACAAAAGTCAGGGGATCTCGTATTCCTCGTATAAACATTAATTGGTTTAAAATCGGTAAAAGTTTACTTTTGTAGCCCCTTTAAAAATTCTTTAAAAACATCTAAAATGGTTTTCTGGAGTAACTTTTGACGCTGAAGCCGATTTTGACGTCCATTTTTACGTAATTGTTGTGTATCCCCGGTGATGAGACGAATATTGAATGTTGTTTTATCACAGAGGAAATACAATGAATATGAGAATATAGAATAGAGGATTAGAATCCGAATCGTATGCTGATAACCATGAGAAATCGATCACTTATATAGGAGGAAATGCTGTTTTACAAATTGGTACAACTATGATACAAGATGATACAATGTGATACAGATGATACACAGTGGTACATGAGAGATAACAATGATACAGAGTAATACATAGTGGTACATGTGAAATACAGAAGTAGGAAATGATCACACGTGAGAAGTATCACAATGATGTTATCCCGAATCCACAACATCTCCCTTTTCACTTTGAAGATGACGAATTGGGCTCATCTGAACGTCCTGTAGTTAAGCTGACTTCTTTTGAACGTTGCGTTCGGAATGACGCATTGAAGAAGCATCCGCTGAAGAATTCTGCATCGAAGTAGCTTGCGCATTGACCTCTCGGATGCTGACCTCTGAATATGGAACTGGAGTCACATCTTCCGTCGTAGATTTGTGCATTGCGTCGAACCATCTGAAGATTTAGGTTGAACGCTCGGATCCATGGTACTCCCAGTAAGTCATGTGTGACTGTGATGCTGACGTAGGCGTCGAGCTACTGTACTGGTTGATCCTCGTGCTGTACTTCACAATTGATCCTGCCTTCGAGTGGAAATTGTTGTCCTGTGCAATCCTTGACCTTGTTTTCCGCAGGCATCAATTTCGGTGAACCGAGCTTCCTCCAAGTACTGATTCCGGCTCCGGTGTCGACCTTCATTTGACATCCGATTTTGTTGATCTTCACTTGTTCCTTCCACACGTAGCGGTCGTCCTTGAACTGTACGTTGGTTGAACTGACGATCAAAGTTTGAACTGCAGCAGCGGACTCCTTGTCTGCTTCTTGAACAGCTTTGCTTTGACAGACGGCCTTGATATGTTCCTTCTTCTGACACTGATGACACGTGGCGTCTTTGAACTTGCAATCTTCACGTCGATGATCCTTTGTCCACACGATAGACACGGCTTGAATGTAGAAGTTGAGCCTCTGGCGTCCCGACGGTTGAAGTTCTTTTATTTCTTCTGTTGCTTCCATTGCTCTGGATACGAAGAAATTGCGTCGATTGACTTCGTCTTTGACTGCAAAAGCAACGTTGCATTCGTCCGAACCGACAAGAACGTTCGGCATGCCTCACGAAGCTACTTCAGAGTGATATCTTCTTTCTTCCATCGAGCATCTTCCAGAATTTGTACACTTTTGGCGCCCTGGCACTGTGTCCAACTGCCGTGGAGTGATGTACGACGTCACGTTCCTGGATGGATCTACAGGTAGGTTCCACGCCAACCAGATGCTGGAAAGGCACACGGACGAGACGGACCAGGAACAGCTGGACGCCTTCTACGAGGACTTCGGACTGCCAGTGGCCAAGGAGCCGGGAATGGGACCGGAAGTTGCACACGAGCCCGAAGTGGTCGTTCAGCAGCAGCCCGCACCCGTGGTGGAGGAACGAGCGGTGTCACCACCAGCTCCTGAATAAAGGCGAAATCCCGAGCGGAATCGCCGCCCACCGCGGAGGTACTCACCCGGCTGAAGGATGGCAGAAGGAATAAGAAGGAAGGAAGGAAGGAAGGACGAACCTTTTTAAAAGGGGAGGTGTTCGGGCGGGACCCGACTCGGTGATCACACGTGTCATTGACTCATCCATTTCCCCTATCGAATAGTTACTGTAGACCCTTCCCCTCTTCCATGATTCCATTCCCCAGTCATCCCTTCAAATCACTTTCCAAACTTTCATATTTTCTCTCCCATTTGCTCCGCTCCCTGAACTCCCATATTTATTCGCGCCTAAATTGTTCCCCCTATTTTTGACTAAATAAAATACTTTATTTACTACACTGTCAAAGGGGTCCAACAGAATTCGGACAGATCGGCGGCTAAAAAAGTTGGTTTGCAAAATTTTGGGGTTTGCTGTTTTTCAGTGAATCTTCTAATCTCAACTTTCGGCGCAAACTTTCGGATTTTCGCCGCAAATTTCATCAGGATTTTTCGCTCCTGTTTGTGTTTTGGCAACACTTATTCAGGTCATCCACGCGAAACACTCTAGCCCCTGTCTTGGCGACAGTGACAGTCTTTGCTTGTAGCAAAACAGGCATTAGAGTGAAGATCCCCTTCTGTTCTACATTTCGGCGAGTAAATCTACACTTCGACGAATCGATTGGCGATGACCGACCAACAAACCATCCAGCAATTGACAAGGCTGCTGGCCGAGCAGCAGACGCTAGCCAGAGAGCAGCAAGCGCTCGTCACCCAGCTCATGCAGCAGCAAAACCGCCAGCCAGCACAGACATTCCCGACTCTCCCAGATGTCGAATGCTTCGACCAAGATGGTGCTCATGGCAGAAGCATTGCGGACTGGCTCGAGCGATTCCAGTTCGCCGTCGACTGTGCTGCGCCGGGGTTGCTGCCTGAAAGCAAACTGAAACTGCTGATGACAAAGCTGAGTGAGCCGGCCTTCAGTGAGTACTCCAAGTTGTGCCTACCGAGGAAAGTCACCGATTTCACCTTCGACGAGACATTGGACCAGCTGAAAGCCATGTTCGCCAAACCACAATCCATTTGGATCAATCGGTATGAGTACCTGCGCGCGTCAAAGGACTCGTCCGAGGATTTCCGGACTTTCATCAACCGGCACAAGAAGCTGCTGCGAGATTTTGAGTTCAAGAAACTCAAACAAGAGCAGTTCAACTGCCTCATGCTGCTAACAGCGCTGATGAGAACCAATGATTCCAATCTTCGGAAGCGAATTCTGGCCAAGCTGGCAGCAGATGGCGACAATGTCAAGTACGACGCTATGGTCGAGGACCTGCTCATGTACTTGTCGACCATTGCCGAGGCTAACATTCTCGAGCAGCATGTGCCTAAGAATCTGGCCAAGCTGGCAGCAGATGGCGACAATGTCAAGTACGACGCTATGGTCGAGGACCTGCTCATGTACTTGTCGACCATTGCCGAGGCTAACATTCTCGAGCAGCATGTGCCTAAGAAGGTTTTTGCGGTGAACAAGCAGAGTCAGCCGAAGTCAAACGGAGCAAAATCAGTCCCGGCTCAGCGGATCCCATGCTGGCGATGTGGAAAGGATTCCCATCGGCCAGATGAGTGTTCCCATGCCAAAACTGTGTGCCGGAAGTGCACCAAACAGGGACATCTCGAGTCACAGTGTGACAGGCACCAAGAATGGCTGAAGCGGAATGCTGGGAAGGGAGGAAAGAAAGTCAACACTATAGGCGGTTGTGGAGGCAGAGTTGAAACGCCTGGAGGAAATGGACGTCATAAAGCCCGTCGATCACACCCGTTGGGCCGCACCAATCGTGGTTGTCAAGAAGGCCAACGGGTCGCACGCGTCTGCGCGGATTTCTCAACCGGATTGAACAGCGCGTTGCTACTGCATCAGCATCCCCTGCCACTGCCCGAGGATATCTTCGCCACGCTGAATGATGGCCGCGTCTTCACGCAAATTGACTTGCGAGACGCTTATTTGCAAGTTGAACTGAACGAGAAAAGCAAGGAGTTGTGCACAATCGCCACTCATCTCGGGAATTTCCAGTATCAACGCTTGCCCTTCGGAGTAAAGTCAGCTCCAGGGATCTTTCAATCGATCATGGACAACATGTTGGCAGGACTGTCGTTCGCTTTTGCATATCTGGATACGTCAGTCGTCAGCACGGATCCAGAAGAGCACCGGAAACACTTGGAAGAAGTTTTCCAGCGAATGAAGCAGTTCGGATTCCGGGTGAAGCCTGAGAAGTGCTTGCTCCTTCTTTCAGAGCCAGATCAGATATCTTGGCTTCATCGTCAGCAAGGACGGAAGAAGACCGGATCCAGCGAAAATCCAGGCTATTTCGGATTTGCCTGTGCCAACGGATGTGTCCACGCTGCGTTCGTTTCTGGGGATGATCAATCATTACCAGCAGTTCGTGAAGAACATGAGGTTCATCCGCCAGCCTTTGGACGACTTGCTGAAGCAGGATGCGGTCTGGGCCTGGTCACCGGAGTGTCAGAGCGCGTTCAACAAAGTCATCAAGCTTCTGAACTCGGATCAGCTGTTAGCCCACTACGATCCATCACTGGAGATCATTGTGTCCGCCGATGCATCTGAACATGGAATCAGGGCGGTGATTTCCCATCGCTATGCTGATGGCAGCAGGAAAGCAGTCGCCCATGCGTCGTGCTCATTGTCCCCTGCGGAGAAAAACTACTCGCAGATTGAAAAAGAGGGACTGGCACTGATTTACGCAGTGAAGAAGTTTCACAAGTACCTCTACGGGAGGCACTTTGTGCTGCAAACGGATCACAAGCCGCTGCTGACCATCTTTGGCAGCAAGAAAGGGATCAAGGACTGCTCCGCCAATCGTCTACAGCGTTGGGCTTTGACGCTCCTGGCCTACGACTTTGACATTGAGTACCAGAACACGTTGGATTTCGGCCAGGCGGACGTCCTGTCGCGACTGATTGCGAAGACGCCGAATCCAGAGGATGAAGTCATCGTGGCAAATCTGTCTGCGAATTCAGAGCAGCCGTCCCTGAACGCTGTTTTCACTCAGCTTTCCATCAGTTTCGCAGATATCGTCAAGGCCTCTGAGCAAGATTAAACGATCCAGGCGGTTATCAAGTGTATCCAGACGCAGTGGCGCACAAGAAAGCGATGTCAGAGGAATAATCGCGTTTCACCGTCGCCAAAATGAGCTCACCATCGTCGACGGATGTCTGCTCTTCGCTGACAGTGGTGGCGCCTGAAGCACTTCGAGCGGAAGTTCTCCAGCTTTTGCACAAGGGACATCCTGGAATGAAACGGATGAAGAGCCTGGCGCGGCAGCACGTGTATTGGCCACAGATTGACCAGCAAATTGGGGACCTGGTAAGATCGTGTGCACCATGCACCGCTGAAGTAAAGCAGCCGGTGAAGACCGAACTTCACTCGTGGCCGAAAGCGGATGGACCATGGAGGCGCGTGCACATGGATTATGCCGGCCCATTCTTCGGGAAGATGTACCTGGTCGTCGTTGACTCATTCTCCAAATGGCCTGAAATATTCGCCATGAGTTCAACTGGATCGACTGCTACAATCGACAAGCTTCGATACTTGTTCGCCCGCCATGGGATCCCGGAGACGCTGGTCAGCGATAACGGGACACAGTTCGCATCGAAAGAATTCAAGGAGTTCACTGCGTCCAATGGGATTGAGCACCTCTTTTCGGCACCCTACAATCCGATGTCCAATGGACAAGCGGAACGCTTCGTTGATACGTTCAAGCGGACATGCCGGAAATTAAAAGGGGAGGGGGCAGCCCATGTGCTGGACACATTCCTGGCTACGTACAGGACTAAGCTATGTGACTCATTACCGGATAGCAGGAGTCCCGCGGAAGTGTTCCTTGGAAGAAGGCCCCGCACAACATTGGACTTGCCCCCCAATCTGGTGGTGCGCAATGAGGCCATGGAGAAGCAGTTCAATCGACGTCATGGAGCCAAGCCACGAAGCTTTGAGCTGGAGGCCAAAGTCTTCGCACGACATCGATTGTGCCAGCCTTGGCGCCCTGGCACTGTGTCCAACTGCCGTGGAGTGATGTACGACGTCACGTTCCTGGATGGATCTACAGGTAGGTTCCACGCCAACCAGATGCTGGAAAGGCACACGGACGAGACGGACCAGGAACAGCTGGACGCCTTCTACGAGGACTTCGGACTGCCAGTGGCCAAGGAGCCGGGAATGGGACCGGAAGTTGCACACGAGCCCGAAGTGGTCGTTCAGCAGTAGCCCGCACCCGTGGTGGAGGAACGAGCGGTGTCACCACCAGCTCCTGAACGAAGGCAAAATCCCGAGCGGAATCGCCGCCCACCGCGGAGGTACTCACCCGGCTGAAGGATGGCAGAAGGAATAAGAAGGAAGGAAGGAAGGACGAACCTTTTTAAAAGGGGAGGTGTTCGGGCGGGACCCGACTCGGTGATCACACGTGTCATTGACCCATCCATTTCCCCTATCGAATAGTTACTGTAGACCCTTCCCCTCTTCCATGATTCCATTCCCCAGTCATCCCTTCAAATCACTTTCCAAACTTTCATATTTTCTCTCCCATTTGCTCCGCTCCCCGAACTCCATATTTATTCGCGCCTAAATTGTTCCCCCTATTTTTGACTAAATAAAATACTTTTATTTAATACACTGTCAAGGGGGTCTAAGGCGTAACACTTAGCGCATGAAGATCATCACATAGTGCAGTGACGAGAATCAGGCACTTCAGCTGTTTCTTGCAACATGCTGAGAATCCGGCGTTTTCACATGCGGCGTTGACTTGGTTGAACAGAGCGATGGCATCCTGATTTGCCCGTTGTTTCAACTTGAAGCACTCGTACTGGCGAACGAACACTGAACGTGTGTCGTCGAATAGATCCTTGATTTACTGCACAGCTTCTTCAAACGAAAGGTCATCTGGTTGCTGAGGCTGGATGCTGTCGGCGAAGCTGGAGTAGTCGTCATCATTGAGACTGCTGATGAGAAGTCGAACCTTCATGGCTGCATCCAAGTCCTTGCCATCTTCCTCGAAGAATCTGCCGTAGCGCTGGAACCAGGCATTGAATGTACATCCGCCATCAGGACCGTAGTTGAATCTGCCGATGCGGTTGTCGAGTGAAGACGCAATGATAGCTTGATGAGCACTTGCGTTGACGACTTGCTGCACTTGTGGTTGAGCAGTTGCTGATTTGCCAGGAGTTGATCATTGCTTCATGTCGTTCCTGCTGCTCATGCATCTGCTGTGCCTGCTGCTCCAACAACTGGGTGAGGTGCTCGATCGTTGGCCTTTGATCCTTGTTGGGCATTGTAGAATCGTTTGTGCTGACTGCGCCAATTGTTGTGTATCCCCGGTGATAAGACGAATATTGAACTGTTGTTTTATCACACAGAGGAAATACAATGAACATGAGAATATAGAATAGTAATTTTTATGTTGCGTCAAATTTCTTCCCGTAAAATTACCAAACCTCACTTTTTACATTTACCATATTTAAAAATAAAAAAACTCGATTCCATTTTGATGTAATGAATCGTCCCGGCTATGCACATATTTGTTTGCGGGTTCTACATTAAGAATTCTGGCTATTCACATAGGTATAGTATTAAGGTATGTACGCCACCAAAAAATATGCATATGTAGTACATAACGGGGTGCCGCATTATAAAATTCAAAATGGATGTCAGATTCGGTTTCAGCGTAAAAAATGCTCCCTGGAAATAATTTTTAGATGATTTTACAGAAAAATTATTTTTTGAAAAAGGACTATAAATATAAACTAAACTATTACCTTTAAATCATTAAACATCAATCTCACCATTTATAACTTAATTTTTGAATTTTCTTGAAGGTCTTACTCAAAAAAGCAAATATTTACTTATTGGATTATAATTGCTCTCACTTAAATTCAACCGATTAAAGTGGATATTAGATATGTTAAATCACAAAAGAAATTTTTGTATTTTTTGTTTAAGTCAACAGAAATAAAGGATATTGTAGCAAATTCACAGTTAATGATTTATAACAATATTTAAACGACACCTTTCCCTTAGGGAAATTCAATTCATGAGCAATTGATTGTTTTGTTAATAGATCTCAAGATGTTTAACTTTTTGTTGCATTTTTTACCGATCTTCCGCACCCAGCCCACTGCACCGTGTCCACATATGCAACCAATTCCATAAAGAGTGGCAGATAATCTTCCAAATATGTATCTGGCCCTTTCTCAAACTCCAACCTAAAATTTATTTGTATTTTCCAAATTTTCCTGAAATTTAATGCTGAAATGAACCAATAATCGCGAGATTCTTTTCCAATGGCACATCCTTCGTTGGTGTCATTTTTGTAAGCAAGAATGCTGAAACGACGAGACAGTTTTCGGTTTCGATTGGAATCGGCGTTCAATAATTCATTCGGAAAGCAAATGGGCTTTTGGCTGTAAAAAAAGAAAAGCTATTAAATAATCATATTTTTAATAAATATTTTGACGAATTTTTGTTGTTGAATAATAATTATAAAATTATATTGGGCGTTAGTTTTTCGCACTTCACTCATTCCTTCCCCGACTCATCCCCGAACCGATAATATGGTTTTTCTTTTTCCATTTCATTTAGGTTTCGATTTAGTCGATTTTTACAATTTATTAGATGGTCTTTACCAAAAACTACTACTATACCTAAGAAGTCAAAAAAATGGGTAGCCAACAGTGATCAATGATACCCACGGTGTATAATCTAGTAACTTTTTACAATTTAGAATATACTCATTCTTATTTCCACAATCACAATTTTTCTTCAATATGGTGCATAATACCAGTCCTTGGAAATTTTTTTTAATTTAATTTGGTAGCTTATACAAGGTTTTTTATTTCTAATTCCACAGTACATTCTAATTTTTTGGATTTTAAACTGATATCTGACCATAAATTAAATCATACGGAGGGATTAACTATTTTGAATCAATTCCTAATACCTCTTTCCAACGGAGCAATAACTTTTATTCGGTTCCATCCATGGCAAAAAATCTTTGCAAACAATGTTGCGCACTGAGCCTAAAATCGAAAATACAATAGAGTAATTAAACGATCAAAAGCTGAACGTGTCGGGGCATCAGTTGTTGGCTGTGACTCAACCGAAGATGAAGCTTCCTTTGTGGTCGATGCGTTAATGTTCGCTAAAAGTAGAAATTCAACATTATTGAATGGTTGTATAGGTCGTTATAAATTGGATTTTTTTCGAAGTTAATGAAAATTTTTAAAATTATGCTAATTTTCCATTAGTTCGTAATTTTAAAAAATTTCGAATCACTTACAAGGCTAAAAGAGAAAATTTTCTTACAATTCGATTCAACACCTTCGAAAAAATGAAGCCGGAATTGTAAAAGGATATGATTTTCAGAAGCTTGGAAAATGCTTGGCTAAGACACACAGAAATGAGGGGAAATAATTTCTTATTTTACAGACACCTTAATAATGAAGAAAAGAATATATCCAGATTAATTCGTCATAGTTAAATAAATAAAAAATTGCTAATACCCTTGCAGTGTTCGAACATTGACAAAGCAATAAGGAATAAAAACGGAGGAATTTTGATGATGAAGCTGGCCATATTTAAATGACCTCTAAAAAGACAGAATTTATTTATTTTAGCTATAATGAATAATGTATATTCAATTTTATTTATATAATAAAAGGCGTAATTCAAAATTCAATCAACTATATCAAATAAAATCAGTTTTGGTATGAAAATAGCATTCTGTAAAGTATAAATAGCCTTACAAGGGAAGGACAAAACATGTTAATTTCGGATAAATTCGAGACCCGTATAATTGTAGAGCATCCGCAACTTCCGTCGTAAATTTTAATATTAGCGGCCCATGCCCACAAGAAAAAAAGTTATGAGTATTTTTTCATGATCCGCGATCCGTGTGGGTCAAGGGGTCAAGGGCGTGCGAGTGAAGNATAAATTGCTTATTTAGATTATTTAGATAAAATTTACTGAGCAGTTTATGTTTCGATGGTGAAATTTTCTTAAAAAATGTAGAGAGGACATTTTAAAATTTTTTAGGTCTTTTTTAAACATTAAATTATATTAAAAAATAAAATTTACAGAAAAAATTGCCAGATTTTTGGGCCTAAATTTGTTTTTGCCTTTTATTATATATTTTTCCCAAGCCATTATTTCTTATTCCTCAAAGTTTTGATTTATAAAAATTATACAACCATTCAGGCTAAAAATTGGGCATTATTTTTTACACATTTTTAAAGGTGTTTTGAAAAAAATTTTGTTAAAAATTACCGAAAATTTTTCGGCTTTAAAAATTTAATTTTTAAAAAGGCTGGTCCCGGTAAGTCCCGGTCCCGGTCCCGATCCCGGTTGAAAAACCTGGTCTCGATCCCGGTTTTCCTAGTCCCGGTTTGTTCCAGTCCCGGTTTTTGTCAAAAATCCCGGTCCCGCTCAACCCTTGTTCTAGCTTTAATTTTTTATACCGTATTTATGAAAAATCCTCATCAAATTTTTACTTTAAAAAATTTGAACTTTGAACTAATTGCTAACCAGACTTTAATTATTTTTTATTTATCGGAGAAATTTGTAAAAATTATATTGGTAAAAAAACAACTTACAAGTTAAATCCAGTACAATAAAAAGCGAAAATTATAATTAGTCCAATTAGTAATCGAAACAGGTTGGAATAGTTAAGTGACATTGAAGACATATGCGCCCAAATTTACTTTCAATTTATTTTTAGCATTTTTTATTTTTATTATTTGGGCCGCAATTTGGCTATGCGCTATATGTCTTGGGCCGCAAAGTCCCGTGTCCCATCACGGCTGGAATAATGACAAGGGAAAATGGCCGGCATGATCTGACTCGCTCAACATTGATCTTCTTGACGTTCCACTGATGATCACCCGTCGACAGTCACAGCACCAAACGACGCTTTAATTTAAAAAAAAAACTAAAAAAAATCACTACACTACAGATTACAAAAATTTTACACCTCGGCCCCAATTAAAAAAAAACAAATATAAGCAGAAAATATGCCCGAATTTTTGCTCTTTCCTTTTCCTTGAGAAATATTTGATTTTTTAAAAATCATATCACATTTAAAAATTCTAAAAATTTAATATTTATTAGATGCATGTCAAAAGCAAGCATTTTTTTAATATATTTGTTTTTTCTCTATTATGGAACTACGTAATAGAGTTTGAAAATGTTGGAGCAAAATGACTAATTTTTAGCCTTCTTTTTATTTTTTTCCCCTTTTTGAGCCGTTAGCTTAACGATTTAATTTATTTATTATTCAATACAATGTGCTAATTTGAAGAAATCATGTCCACTTATTAACTTCCAATTTTAATAAGAGTTATGATATTCCGGTCTAGAATCCGGTTTCTTGAAGGCTTTGTGCTAGAACAAAATTTTGATTTTTGTTGGGTCCCCTAAATTTTCTAATCCATTTGACACTTCTATCCCTAATGGCCATACCTTCCACTCCACTATTCAAAAAGATTGTGACCATGACCATGCATACCATCACCACGACAATTGCCACAATGTTTTCACGCGCCAAGCTCGCCCCATTGTTTTGATTTACATTCGGCGGTCCGATAGGGGACGCCGGAGAAATTTTTGAAGATTTAATCCTTTTTCTTAAGAAAATTGATCACTTTTTAATGGAATTAGAACAAAAATTCGAAAATTAGAACAAAATATAAGGACATGGGTCAAAAAACAGAATAAATATGACAAATCAGAACATATATAATCCCTGAATAAATCTAATAAGAAATTTATTACTAATTATCATACAAATGTTCCAACTGATTTTGCTGCATTGATGATCACAATTGCGGGGGCGGGGACTTAGTTTTCATCACTCAGGGAAAATGATTATTTGAATATGCTAAAAGAGCGAAAGCAATCACAGCATAAAGGAAAAGGAAATCATTTATGCTTGCCCAAAATTGACGAAATTGTGCTTGTGATTGACGAAAGTTCGCCGCGTAAAAATTGGCGCTTAGGTCGCATCATTGATCTACCTGAAGGTCAACCACATCATTGCCGATCCGCGCGCGTAAAATGGCTAATGGCAATATTCTGCACCGCGTATTGGCTCACCTTGTCCCGTTGGAAGTTGGCGGAACTGAGGTTTTTCCGAAAAAGGTGCAACCAAGCTTGCCGGAAATCCAGCAACCGAAAAATACAACTACCGATCATCAAAGACCACCGCGCAGAGCAAAAAATGCAGCAAAACAAAAAATTTAGCCATGACAGCACAGTGCAAAAACCTACTAAAAGTGAAGATTTAGCCATGACAGCACAGTGCAAAAAACCCATTAAACCTCAAAAAGTAGCATGCCATTTTTTGTTTTGCCTTATTTTCTCTTGCTTCTCGTGCACGCGAATAATGGCGAATTGTTCCCGCAACAATGCACGGAATCTGAAGAAATTCGCTTACTTTATGCGGAACAACTATGCAATTCTAAAGGCGTACTTGTTTACGCAAAAGGGGAATTATATGATCCGCCAGAATTATGTTACAAAATTGCTGCATGCGGTCAAAATTTTCTCGCATATGATCTGAAAAAATGAGCTGGTTTTGCCAAAAACATTGCAATCCATGTCCAAAATGGGCCATCGGATGCACACATTATAATTCGACCGACATTTGGCAAAAATTACCCGCATACAACATTTCCATCATAGAATCGCCTGAAATTGACCCAAAAATGGATTTAACCGAACAAGTTTTGCATGAAATTGAACTTTATGATGGCTCGCGACATAAGGTCAAACAGCTTCGCATAAAAACTGGACATTTTTGACAATGAACCGAAATGCATTGGCTATGGTTCTACCATTGGCACGCCGCATTATTGTTCTAAAAATGACTGCGGATCATCGGGCACCGTTTTTGTCTTTATCCGCATCGCGAAGTTCCTTATTATATTGGCAATGGCGGCGAAATTCCGATAAGAGCATGGGGAAATACAAGAAAAATGCAATCTAGCACGCGCAAAGAAAAAGGCATGCGAACTTCGGCTTTGGACGGCAGAAAAATTTCCGCTCAAGGAAAAATTTCAAATTACTTGTCCCCATACTTCCATGTACGATTTGATTGTTTTTTGCACCGAATTGATTGCAAACCCTGGATGCTGGCCCTCTTATTCGTCATTTGGGCATTTTTGTCGCCTTTGCTTTATTACTTTGCTGCCAACTTTGCTCATTCTTGTTTTCTTTAATCACCATTTTTGCGCAATGCTGTTTATGCGCTAGAATTGTGCTAGTGTGCATCAAAATTTTCACGCGCAAAATCGTAAAAATAATATGGGCGTTCGTGTGCTGTTGTTTTTGTCGTCTATGCACGCGCCGTACCAAAGATACAGACAATGATCACACGCCATTATTGCCCATAACACAGTCAAAACGCGTACGTAAGGATTTTCAGCCATTCTCCCCTTCTCCGCGATCAAGTAGACCACGAGATTGGGCCATCACTGCTTTCGTCTTGGCATTGATTTTCGTGCAAGCGGAATGTGCAACACAGTTTATGTCTTTTACGGCAAGCAGCGACGAATGCGCCAGATTTGAAAAAGGGACACAAAAATGCACAGTTACCCGTCAAACTATCATGTCAGTCACGCCAGCAAACATTTCCCAATTATTGATCAAATCGGACAAAGGCACTGCAATGGGTTACATCAGCATTATAATTGACGAAATTTCGATTGCCTGCAACAAAATCTCGCAATTTTTCACAAGAAGCCATGAAATCAGCGTATATTCCAACAAAAAATGCCCTAAGCAGGGTTCCTGTTCGGGCGATGCCTGTGCTAAAATAAAAATTGGCGACGAATTGCCTGAGCTGGAATCTGTTCGCGATTTTCCTGGGAATGTATTTTGCGCGGATTCTTGTTCTTTTCTTTTATGTCATTGCTGGCTTCCATCATCTTCATGCATTTTTTACAAAATCCATGCTATTCCAAAGTCCAACAAAACATGAGCTTTTTTCTTGTCCATCTTGGAGTTATGCGGTTAAAATGACCCTCAAAATTGTAAATTCTCATGGTCGGGCCATTGAACACAAGGTCCAAATGACCAGCGGCGAACCCATAACCCTCAAAAATCACATTAAATTAGCTATTATTTCGATTACACCACCGCCCATCCCAATTCTCAGCGAAAAATTTATTGGGAAAAAAAGAATCATTTTGGCGGATGAAATTGACCCAAAACTATACTGCGAAACGCGCGCTGTAGCCGAAAAACTTAAGGAATGCAAGCTTAAAACGGACACATGCCAAAGCTCAATCACTGACCCCACAATAAATTATATTTGCCCTTCCGGGGATTTGGAAAATCTTTTCGCAAATACCAACAAAGTTTTGCCCATCAAATCCGGGGAATTTTGGCTAAACAATGACGCAAATAAGCTTTATGCGACTCTTCCCCACGCGGCGCTACAATTGCAAATCAGCCTAGAACATTACCACCTAACCGCGAATTTTGATGCCACAAGCTGCGAAATTATCCCTATTCAGCTTATTGGATGCTATTCGTGCCTTATTGGCGCTAAATAATTGTGAAATGCTTACCAACCCATGGGAATGCAGTCGCACATGTTAACTGCACCAATGGCATCCAATTTTCCCTGTTTTGTGACGGCGAAATTTCGGAAATTACTATCCACGCGCAAAAAACACAACTAGCTTTGATGTGCTCAGTCCATTGCCCATCCGGCGAAAGCACATTTACCTTTTCGGGAACTTTAAATTATGTTGCACAGAGATCATGGATAATCCCACTTAACTCGCATGGATCCCTGGACCAAAATTCGTTAGATTTGAAAGGACTGTTTTTATGTTTGCCACACTTCCAAATTTCTCATAGTTACCTTTGCCGCGCTCTCCATTTTTTTCATTTTGCTGTTATGCATTAAATGTAACCCCGTGTTTCGATTTTATCGCGTATTTATCCGCCTATTATTCCTTTCTGGCATAATGAGCGCGATGCATTCCATAGAATCGGTGGAGAAATTCGCCCAAAATATGACACAACGCCATAGACGCTTGCCAACGGATTCGGAAATCTTGGAATTTTGGCATGCGAAATGCCGCCGCAACATTCCAGCGGCAGATATGCAAAAGAACACTGGCCGCCGTTACGAAGATCCGTCTCTCGCACAATACGACAATCGCGCCGATGGGCAAGCCGCGGCCAACAGAGCCATCTTGTCCGCTCCTTCCAAAAGGACCCTGGAACGCGTGCAGTTGAGCGCTAAATTATCACAGCAGGAATCGGTGGACGTTTCCCTACGATTCCTTGCTTTTAAAAAATAGGGAATTCCCTAAAAATCGCAGCCCTAGTAATATGGTATGTATATGCGTGCCGCCATAAAGATGCAGAGCCGCATATGGACCTCGCAAACGAATATGCTAGAGCCGACCGAGATGCCACATTACGTCAAAATTTACATCGGTTTCTACTTTAAAAAATTACCTTAAATAAGTGTTTTTAAATGATTTTTCATTTTGACGTATGCAGAGTCAGAGTTGTTTTTAGAAGATTTTTAGATGAGTTTAGTTTTCCAAAAAACATTAACTAAAATAAAAGTGTTATTGGTACTTTTTGCCAACTTTCATATCCATAACCCTATACCAACTTTCATATCCAAGTATTGTTGTTTTGGGTTTTGACCCCAGTTTTTGATTTTGGACTCAAGGTTGGTTTTTGTTTTATGTTTTGGAAAAGTTCAGGTTTCGGATAGCCCTAGTATTTATTAGTATTTTTAATAAAACATAATGATATTGCCATATTTTAAATACTTTGTTCTCTTATTGTCATTGCCCAATAAAAATCCCAAAATTTCAAAATAAAGGGAAAAAAGGTTTATCATAAAAAATTCATCAGAAAAATAAATTGGTAGAAATAAGTCGCTGGCTGGGGATGGGGACAGATGGCTTATATAGAAATTCTGAGAAATTTCTAAATGCTTAAAATGAAAGAAAATTAGAAAAAAATATCCATTAAAAATTGATTTAATAAAAAAAGGAGGGTAAGGGATAAAGGAACGAGAGGGAAAAGGGGGAAAGGGAGGAGATTTGGTAGAGGAGAGGAGGGGAAGGTGGGTGATATATATGTTTTGGGTGGATAAGATCGAGCTTTACACTTAAATCCTTGCTTTTTTAACCCTTTTTTGGTTAATATACAAATAAAATACCCTTTGTAACCATATTTGATCAGAGCGTTGAATCGTAGTTGGGCCAATATTTGGGCCATGTTTAGTTATACCGCTATAATAAAAATAAATGATAAAATTTGAGTTCGAGAAAAAATAAAAATGATTTACTTATTAGAATATTTAGTTCTCTAATTTTTCCAGAAAAGTTTTTAGTAAAATCAAAATTTAAAAATTTCTTTAAAATCACACATGCTTAAAAAGGTCAGAAAATTGTTTTTACAGATCAAAGCCCATATTTGGCTACAATATTCTATTATTAATTCCTCATTATGTTCAATGTAAAACTTGATCTTATTTGGAAAATTCGGATTCGGGGGGGGGGGGGNTTAAATGTTTAAGCTGAATGATTAAGGATAAAAATGGTTAAATGTTTAATTGCGGCTCATCTCTCGGCCTGAGGAATCATTAATCCCCACATTACATGATGCCCAATGCTGAAATTGAAAGGATCAGATAAAGCAATTAAATTTTTAAACATAAATTTTATTAAGTAACTAACTAAGTTTATATTATTTTTCTTAATTTTTGTTTATTCAATTATTTTTAGCTTTTAATTGTATCACTAAATTTTTAGACCTATTGGAACTACGGTCATTGTTTGGATGACCGGTCTATTTTTAATTAATTACTTAATTAATTAATTAATTAATTAATTAATTAATTAATTAAGATAAGAATTTTAGAAATATTAGAATCAAAGAATCATACTTATTGCTCTATAATTATATTAATGTATCCCCCTGCAAAATGGTCCCTCTCTGTAATGAGCTCACCCCATGGAGGGATTTAAAAATATGAACCCTCCCCTTTATAATGAGGCTCCCGGGTGGTTCTTTATAATTTTGCTATACTTCTATAAGTTCAATATTTTTTAAATTTGAATAGGGCTTTTTCCAATGCACGGATTTAAGCACTAGGGTTGCACATTCTCGTGCTGTTAAAAATCACAACTAGTCTCGCTAGCTAAAAAAACACAAATCTCCAAATCTAAATTAAACTGCATGAAATCACCCGTGCTAGGACGTTGAAAAGGTGCTTGCTTTACAAGCCAAAAAATAGTCAAATCGTCGCGTGAGTCCAAAAATGAAAATCCAATCAAAAATTGATAAAATGAATTCGAAATTTGAAGTTTGAACTCATTCTAAAATTAAAAAAGGCTATGGAAGTAAAGAGAAAAAAAAAGCTGTTAATCCAGACACACGCGCAGCTATTTTTGTGGGTCAATTCTCAGCAAAATGCTCGCCAGACTGGATTAAAAAGGCTGGTGAATAGCACTTTTTCATTCTCCAAATTTTGGTCAGTTAATGCCGTTCATGTCCTCTTTTAGATTTTTGTACAGGAAAAATAAAAATAATCCCGGTCTCGTTTCTGTTCAAAAAAATCAGGTCCCAATTTAGTCTCGGTATCTCTGTAGCCTGTCCCGATTTTCAGAAAGTCCCGCTTCCGTGGCACTCTAATAGAAATTCGAATGTATTTAATTAAAACATAATCAATTAATAATAATACAACCAATAACGCAAGAGAAATGCATATAAAAATTATTATTCTGCTTATTAAATTATAAAATTCGAAACTGATTAAGAGTATACAATGCCAAATTTAACCTCTGAGGGCAATTCTTGATGCTGAATCCTATTTATTTTGTTTTAGCATATCATCAATTAAAAATTCAATTAGTTTGTATTTTTTACATTATTTGGAAAATAAAAATTGTAAAAAAAAATAAAAAATTAATCATAAAACATGAACAGAATAAAAATAATTAATTTCTAAATTTAAGTGAATTAATTTTTTTGTACATTTTTCGATGCCGAAGCACATTATACCAAAAAATTGATTCAATTAAATTTATAAATTAAATATTTTTCATTTCAATTCTTGTTCTATGATTAAACATCCTATGAAAAATTACTTTTTTAAATTTAAATATTAACAGATGACCATTTCCACCGATGAAAATGGCCATGCACACCGCGACGATGGCCGCCATCAAATTCCCGCACATCGCACTAACTCCATTGTTTGCCCCATCACCATTGTCGTTCCCCTCACCGCCTTCCTCCTCGGTCTTTGGCTCTTCCTCAATTGCTTGCGGATCCGTTTCGAACTCTCCTCCTGTGCCTTTAGGGGTGGATTTCTTGTTGTTGTTGTTGTCGATCGGTTTGTCGATGTTGGGCTTCGGACGGTGTTTCTGGGTAGAATCCTTTCTATCCGGTGGTGGTTCCGCGGTAGAAGTGGTAGTCGTGGTGCCAATCTTCTTCGGATCATTGCACATATCCCCTTTGCAGGAGTCATCACAAATGCCATGCATACCCATATTCAACGGAGTACACAGCATTTCAAATTCAAAACCTAGAGAACCGCCTTGTTTGCAAAAATCTTTGACGGTACACGCTCCAAAAATCAAATAAGCTATAAAATAATAAAGACAAGATTAAATTCGGGTTTTTAAAATTGTTTAAAAAATTAATAAAAACCATCCTAAGTCTAAAAAAACTATTTAAAAAAACTATTTAAAAAAAGGTTTTTTTATTTTTATAAGCTAAAATTATAAAAAAAACCAAATTGCATTAGTGCTTTTACTCAAATATCCTAAATCAAAAATCATTTCTTTTTCCGAAAACCAACGACATGGAAATTTTAACCTTTTTTTTGCAGCCGTTATTTTGTAATAATTAAGTTTATACTACTTACAGGGTGACACAAAAGTCTTTGCACACATAAAATATTTAATAACTTTTTTATTAATTGATCAAATTACTATCAAATACTGTCAAAAGATGCACAACTACATAGAGTGCTTATAATAAAAATTGGATTTAAAAATAGCCAGCTTGGAACAGAAATAGAGACGAAATCGCGCGAAAAAAATTCGACTCTGGCACGCAGGTACCCCCATGTTGTTGTTGTAGCCACATCCTTCATGTCTGGTCGGGGTCTGACTCCAGGTTAAGGAATTTCGCCACTGCTTTAGGGTTTGTCCATAGATCAGATGTCGTCAAAGTCGTTGGATTGGCTCGGCATTTGAATAGGTGATCGACGTTGTGAGGGGATCGATTGCAGAGTGGGCAGGCATCACGGATTGATCTGTCGAGTCGCTTCATGTAGCTGTTGAGCAGCGGTGAGTAGCCCGATCGGAGTTGTGCCAGCCTGGTGCGAGCGGCCCTTGACAGCTCCTTCTCACTGGGACTAATGGGTGGAGGTGGCCGACCCAGTACATTGCTCCGTTGTCGCTGCTTGGCAGATTGAACTGTTGCCGTGTGGATGGCGGTGCTGCACTTTGCGTGATCGTTGTCCGAAGCCTGAAGAGCTCGATCGACGTCCTTCCAAAATCGGGACGATATCGTCTGCTTCATCAGCCTGGCCGGGACGTTGTTCGAAGCTAGGTAGTTTGGATGGGACGGCCGCCGGCACTTGACAAGGAACTGCTTGCAGAGCATGTAGTTGTGCTCCTTGACTGGAAGCATGAGGCTTTCGTTGTGGAGGTGCTCGATAGGTGACATCAGCGTGCAGCCAGTTGCCGATCTGATGGCGGTGTTCTGACAGCGCTGTAGGTTGGTCCAATGCGTATCGGCCAGTTGGGGGGACCAGACTGGGGCCGCGTAGTTGGCGATGCTTCTGCTGATGGCTTTGTACGTTGTTATTGTTGGGGGTACCTGTACGTTGTTACCTGTAACAACGTACAGGTACCCCCATCCTTCTCCCGGGCGAAAAATTTCTTACATTCGAGCTCTATCAAAATTGTTATAACGGTAGAATATGGGCAAAACATCCTCCTCTATCTAACCATATTGTCAGATATTTCAAAAAGTTGTGATAACTTTTTATTTGGATCAGAATTCTTCCATGGGCAAAAAATCCTGATTTTTGCCTACTTAGGGGTCAAAATCTACGAGTTTATTAGATATGGAAAAATCTCCCGGGCTATTTGAAACCAATTCCGATGGGCTTTGGCCCAAAAAGAGAATTTTTCAGTTGAATTTTGTCGCTACCCAAAAGGACCTCGAAATTTAGGAACGGTGTTGGGACCCATCTGCCCGGGTTCATATCATCCAAGAAAGGCCCCCATATTTTCCTGATCTGAACCCGATGGATTATTCCATCTCGGCTATTTTGGAGGACAGGGCCTGTGCTACTGCTCATATAAATTTGGAGTCGCTCATGCAGACCCATCTTAGAGAATAGGGCGAAATTTCGATTCAAGAGCTGTGTGCCAGAGTCGAATTTTCTTTTTGGGGGATTTCGTCTCTATTTCTGTTCCAAGCTGGCTATTTTTTAATCCAATTTTTATTATAAGTACCCTATGTAGTTGTGCATCTTTTGACAGTATTTGATAGTAATTTGATCAATTAATAAAAAAAGTTATTAAATATTTTATGTGTGCAAAGACTTTGTGTCACCCTGTATTTTTCAGTGGGAGTCAGAGGGAGTCGGCAGTGAAATTAACGAAGATGATATATGTAAAAAGTTAAAAAATATATCATCTTCGTTAATTTCACTGCCGACTCCCTCTGACTCCCACACTCCATTTTCGTAAAAAATTTTGGCTAACACTTTTATATTCGTAAATTTTTAGTTTACGCCTTTTATCACTTTTGTGTTTATTCAAGCCAGCGATGTAGTCAAAGGGTGAGAGGGGCCAAGACCGGAATATTAAAAAAAATTCAGGGGATTGGGGAAGAAAGTGAAAGAAAATAGAACCAATCGAGTAATTTTTCAAGAAAAATACTAAAATTCTCAAAAATTTCAAAGATGGCTCCTACCAGGACTACTGGCACCTTTAATAAAGTGGAATTCTCCCATAAAGCGTATTCCTTAATTAGAAAAATGCCCAAAGAGGTTTAAGTTTTTTTGCAAGCAAAAAAAATAAAAATTTTCTCGATTTTTCGGTTTCGATCTCGTGTCGAATCTCGGGATAATCTGACTCTCGAGCAGCACTACGCTATAGCTCTGGCTCGGCCGAGCACGTTCTTTTCTGTCACTATGTCTCTCTGGCTTTCTGCTTTTCTTTTTTTGCATACGGAGTTGAGATCAGTGTTGAGCACTCGTACTTGTATACTACGAGGACGAAGTATGAAGTATGACCCCGTTTTTTGCCCTAAAACGCGTACCGACAAGCATCCTTAAGATGGCATATTTTAAAAATTCGCAAAATTTTTGATGAATTTCCTTAGGGAAATAACATCATTTTTGACAAAATTTTCTTTGGTGGCCCCTCTCTGGATCGGAACCGCCGGCACCACTTTTAAGGTGAATTTTCATCGGAAATTGAATTGAATTTGATTTTTTTTTATTAATCTATTTTCAAAATTTTCTGAAAAGTAAAGAAAGTACGAGGTATGGGTACGAAGTACGAGCCTTTTTGGTTGGTACGAGTATGAGCAAACTACGAAATATACAACACCGGTTGAGATAAATGAGTCGACACTGTTATTCGTTTCAGATAGCGCGCTTATTTCCAGTTTTGGTCAAAAATCATTTTATCTGTACCTTCCTCATTCAGACAGCCCCAGTTAACGCATTCAACTTCATTCTGAACACAATTCTCCTCTGGTAACTCCTTCAGCTTATTAAACGCTGCCTCATTCATTTCTTCTACATTCACAACCGGATCTCCATTTCTTCTCCTAAGTTTTAGCATTGATTCTGTGTATTTTTTAATTGTGTGCCAATCAATGTTGGTCCAAAGGCCACCATGGCACTTGCGCCCTAAAAGTATGCATTTTACAAAAAAAAATCCCTCAAAAAATTTGTTTTCCAAGTTAATTCTAATTACTATTGGTTGGAGTTGAACTAGTTAAATAAGCATTTATTTTAATTCACTCATTTTAAGCATGAATTCTTAAAGCAAGATGGTCTTTAAAGCTAGGAATGATACAACTTTAATTATTTTCTTTTTTCTCGGCAGCTCAAAAAAATTTAATCTTCTACAAAACCACCAGACGTTCGAAAATGAATATTCCAAAAATGATTACAAAGGTTACAATTTTTATTTAATTGGAAACAAAATTTTAGAAATAGTAATTATAAATTTACTGATATTCTGTTTTAAACTGAAAAAGAAAATTTTTGAAGAACAATTATTATATTGTGGGGTGCCGGCGTCTTGATAGGGGCTGCCGGAGAAATTTTTAAATATGACCTTTTTTTTAACAAAATCGGTCATTTTTTGAATAAAATTTTCCAAAAAAATCCAAAAATAAGTACAAAATAGTACGTCTGATAAAATAAATAGAAATCTTAAAATAAGTATATTTAATTTTTCTAAGATCGGGATACCTAAAAAAATTTTTTTCCTATTCGAAAACTGACCACAACAGGTATGTTTTAGCATCTTTCTATAGTGAAAATATTTTCATTTGAAAATTTAATAAAAAAAAATTTTCAGGCTAATCTAAAATTTCCCCTATTCTGAAAACTGACCCCGAAAACTCTCTTCTGAGAAAATTAAGCTATTTTTAAAAAGTTTTAATAAAATTGATGTAAAAGTTATCTAAAATTGGATGAAAAATGTAAAGTTGTAATAAAGTTTTAAGCCGGAAATATGACAACTTGCTTTGAAAACTATACTAGTATAAATAAGGAATTTTTTCCATGAGAACCTTCTCTGACCGAATTTACAGCGGAACAGGACGGTGTGTGGCGGCCGGTGTGTGGCGAGGCCAGTGTGTGGCGGGCCAGTGTGTGGCGAAGGGATGGGGAGGGAATGTCAATCAAAAAAAGGGAAGGGGGCATCGAGTATATTGTACAAGCATTAAATATTCTAGAAGAACATCTTCCCGCAGAATTGGAACCCATTATTTCTTGGTTTACAAACAACTATGTTGGTCGCTTAAGGGCAAATGGTACGAGATCTCCCCCTATGTTCCCTCACACTGTTTGGAATGTTTATGATCGTACCATTAATCATCAAGATCGTACGAATAATTTTTGTGAAGCTTTTCATAGAAAAGTCCAACTACAGCTAGGTTTCGCTCACCCGACCATTTTTAAATTTTTGGATTCCTTAAAGAAAATTGTGAAGGTGAGCGATACTGAGTATGAGAATTTTGTTGTCGGACATAATCCCCAACGTAAAAGACGTAGATATCGGGAAGCTGATGATCGTATATTTACCATTGTAAATATCGTCCTTTCGATCCTGCCAATGTTTTGGAATATTTGCGGGGAATTTCACATAACTATCAGATGTTGTAAATTCATTGATTTTACAATTTTTTATGTCTGTATATTTGTTTGTTTTACAAATTTTCACATTTTTACAATAAAAAGTTTAATTTATGATTTTAATTTTTGTTTTTTATGGAATTATCATCCATTGCCTGAGGCAATTATTAGAGAATGCCGTCTTTTGATGATCGATGCCCCCTTCCCTTTTTTTGATTGACATTCCCTCCCCATCCCTTCGCCACACACCGGCCCGCCATACAACTGCCTCGCCACACACTGGCCGCCACACACCGTCCTGTTCCGATTTATAGTGCCTATTAATGTTCTCTCTCACCTTTCCTTTTTTTATCGCCGCGAAAAGACAATATGAGATAGAGAAAAAAGCATTCGCTTCATTTTCAATTTCTCTGGCTTTATGGACACTCTTTGAAAAACCTTGTGCTGTATATAAACTAGGGTTGTACGGAACCGGAACTTTTCGCAAAAACCGGAACCGGAACCAGATTTTTAACCGGAACAGGTCGGAACCAGCCTTTTTAAGCCAAAAATTTAAAAAAATAAAATATATTTTTTTTTAAATTTTGAAAATAAAATATTTTTAAAAAATTTTTAAAATAAAAATCCTTTATAAACCAAAAAATTTAAGCAGAAAAATATACCAGTTTTAGTAGAAAAATTTTCAGTTTCTCGTAAAAAATTTAATTTTTCAAATTTAAAAAATTAGAATTTTTTTAGAAATTTTTAGCAAACTCCATTAAAATCAACAAATCTGTTAGAATTTTTCAAAAAAAAAATTCTTACCGAAGAAATACTTCAATAAATTTTGATGAGTTCTTAAAAAAATCTCAAAAATCTACACTTGGAATTTCCAAAAAAATAATTCATGAACTCTATAAAGTACTATTTAAAAAAACCCAAGCTCTAGGTAAGCCTATGAAATTTTATGAAGAATCCAAGGCCAACGAAATTATTCACCTGTGAAAATTTTCGATTTTTTTTTGAAAAGGTCTTGGAAGGTTTAGTTTTTTGAGAAATTATTACACTTCATAGTTCAATAATTCCACACATTTTCTTAAGGAAATCACACCTCATTTGTTCTAAAAAGTAAAAACAACGTGACATAATTTTATTTTACAATTAAAAAAAATTGTCTGGTTGAGATTTAGAGAGGAGGAGAGAGAAGGAGGATGAAATGAGTTAGATCTTTTTTGAATAGCCCAAAGTATCTATTTTTCCCTTTTTATTATAACAAACCCGGTTTCCTGATCAAAAAAAAACTTACCTCCGCCAACAGCGTCAATCTTTATTGATGCGATTGCTACAAAGAGCATAACCACGGAGAAGCTGATCTTCGGGTCCATCATTTGGTGAATGTTGATTATTGATTGATTGGTTGGTTGGGATTGGAAAAGTTGAGAAATTTTGAAAAATCCAATATTTCTCTTAAAATTTGGTACATCATTTGTGTAAAGTTTGTGAGTCCTTTTCATAGAGTATTTAGTCGCTACTTTAATTAATAATTTTTGGAATGTTGCCACCCTCTTGCACTTTTCAGTAGGGTGGCGGAATTCCCCGCGGGGACGGGTCACCGCGGGGACGGGGACTGGCGACCCTCGCGGGGACGGGGACGGGGACGGGGACAGATTTTCGCGGGGTCCCCGCGGGGACAAGAAATTTTTCAAAGTCTTATATAGTGAAATTTTTTTGCGTCTTTTAATTATTGAAAAAAAATTCGAAAAAATTTTATTCCGTCATTAAAAATTCATTTGAAATTAATTAAAATTTATTGTTTTTTATTATTAAGCGATTTTCAAATTTTTCAATAAATCTGGGCACTGTGAAAATTTTCCGAGAAATCTTGGGTTTTTCGAAAAAAATTTTCAAAAATCAAAAAATTTCGAAAAAATTTCAACAATCGATGGCTTATAATAATTTTGGATCTTTTCCGAAAATCTAAGGACTATTTTTGAAAAATGAAAAAAAAATTATTTCCGATGGGAGGGTAGGGGTCAGTTTGGCGCAGGCCGGTTTGTCCCCACTTTGGGTTGCCGATTTCGAGTTCCCAATTTCGCTGTAGTTGTGTCGGCGGCCCCGATAGGGTCTGCCGGAGAAAAATTTTCAATATTTTCGAACATTTCTTAAGAAAAATTGGTTTAAAAAATTTTATTTTTCCGTCATTTTTTCCCATTTGTCCCAAAATTATTGATCAATTTTGGCCGATTTCCCCATTCTTAGGGGTGCATTTTGTCCCCGTGTCCCCGCGGGGACAAGGCCGCGGGGACGGGGACTGGCGACCCTCGCGGGGAGCGGGGACCCCGTCGCCACCCTACTTTTCAGACCAAATGCGTTACAGTTATATGTATATTTTTGCGATAAAAAACATTAATATATTAAAAACAATTTTTATGATTTTTGCTTTTATTTCATCGAAATTTTATTCTTTTAAAGAAAAAATGGTAATAGTAGGGTTTGTAGCCCCCCTTTTTTGAAAAAAAAATTCGATGACCCAAAAATGGCTCAAAATCACATCCCAGGTTCAGTTTTTGACGCTGAATCCGATTCTGACGTCCATTTCGACGTCCTGCGTCATCTGACGCAACTTTTTGACGTCGAAAAAATTTTGACGTAAAATTTTTTTTTACAAAATTCCATTTTTAGATAAAATACATTTATATTGTGATAAAATGGCCATGGAACAGCTGAGAAACTTCACAATCTTTGAAGGTGATTATATGACCCGGCTATCCTTCATAATGCGTGGGGTGCTTAGGCAACCATACGGTTCAATAGGTGCGGGCTGAAAGATTATTTATTTTTAACTAATAATTTTAATGTTGGGCTCGCCGAAGGCGAGCCCAACAAAATTTTGACGTCAAAAAAAAAAATTTTGACGTCAAAATTTTTCGACGTAAAAAAAGTGCGTCAGATGACGCAGGACGTCAAAATGGACGTCAGAATCGGATTCAGCGTCAAAAACTGCCCCTAGAATGCCATTTTCAGCCATTTTTCGGGCATCGATTTTTTTTTCAAAAAAGGGGGGCTACAAACCCTACTATTACCGAAAAAATTGTCATTTTTCTATCTATTTTAGCAATAAAATGATGGAAATTCAATGTTACACATTCGACATTTCTCCATTAGTCGTAGTTCTGCTGATAGCTTGACGGTCCGATAAGAGCAGGCTTTTGCACGGGTATAAATTTCGTACCCGTACCCGGTTATACCAACCGGGCCGATACCCGTACCCGTTTCATACCCATCACATTTTTTAGATGATACCCGGGTACCCGCCCGCGGGTACCCGCGGGTATACCCGCATTTTGGGGAAAATTTAAAAAAAATTCTAAAAATTCAAAAAACCCTTTTCAAAGGTTGATTTTTAAATTAAATTATAAAGCTCAAATTTAAACACGATCAAATTTTATGTTTTGGATTGGTTGTGAAGTAGCACTATGGAATGTAGTACCACTTTCAAGCAGGGGCCTAGCCAGGATTTGT